>OY856187.1:427678296-427794727 GCA_963693315.1 Diogma glabrata
ACGCCGTGCTGCCTGGGTAATGCTGACAGAATTAGGTTGGTGTATTGGAGACAAGCAGAGTAAAAACTGCTTAGTCAATGACGCTACATCACGGCGAATTGGCGCTCTACAACCAATGCGACTCAAGCGTCTGTTCTCCATGTCAGGGGCGGCTTGGAGCGGGCGTCTGTCTTGAATCAAGCGGCTCGCTATATAAACGTGTAAAAAGGTTGTTTCTGGTGACCTTAATATGCAGAACGGACCCATTCACGACAATTTTGGTTGGGCCTAAGGTTAACACCCTAACCCCGGAAAAAAACTAAAATGTTAAATTTGGTTATCAGAAAGAGAAAAACAGACCCGGAAAAAACAATAGAATTTTACCTGGACGTGAAAAAGGACCAGACTACCGAATCGGAACGTGGAACGTGCGCAGCCTGAGCGCTCCTGATGCTCTTATAAGTCTAGAAACAGAGGCTGAGAGGTATAGGATGGATATTATTGCTCTACAAGAAATTAGACAGCCGATAATCGGAAAACAAGATTTGGATAGTCACTCTCTATACTGTAGTGGTCATCCTTCTCGAAGAGAATTTGGAACTGGCTTTCTTGTTGGTGCACGCATACAAGAAGCCGTGATGAAATTCATCCCGGTCAGTGAGAGGATCTGCTACCTACGGGTACGCGGTACATATAACAATATTTCTCTTATTGCCGTGCATGCACCAACTGAAGCTAAGACCGTCGACGAGAAGGATAATTTCTACATCGCACTGGAAGAGGTTATGAAACAAACACCAACACGCGACTTCATTATGGTTCTTGGTGACTTTAATGGACAGGTTGGAAGAGATATCTCTTATGGAAATGTGGTGGGTCCCAACAGCCTGCATTTGAATTTGAATGATAATGGTGAGAGAATGACTGAGTTTGCATTATCAAATAATATGAGAATTGCCAGTACGTTCTTTCCGCATCGATCGATTCATAAGCAGACTTGGGTCTCACCGAATAGAAACACTCGAAATCAAATTGATCACGTTCTAGTAACAACACGTTTCTTTTCGAGCGTTCTGGATGTGCGATCCTTTAGAGATGCATACATTGGAAGTGACCACTTCCTTGTATGTGCAACGATAAGGTTCCACTTCCCAAATCCAGGCATTCCAAAATTCAATCAACGGAAACGTTTTAACATCTCAACATTAAAGAATGCTGAAACAGAAGAGAGATATCAAATCCATATTGCCGAAACATTGGAGAAATCAGAAACCATTAATGGAGACGTCGATAAGTCATGGTATTTGCTCAAAGATGCTGTTTTAAGCGCTGCAGAGGGAATACTTGGACGACCAGAGAACCACTCCCAGAAGCCATGGATGGATCAAGCATGCCTTGATGTTATTCAATACAAAAGAGATTGCTATCTGAAGTGTCTACAAGGACGCAACACCAGGTCCACGAAGGAGAATTATAAACTGGCAAGACAAGCCGTTACAAAGCTATGTAGACGAACGAAGAGAGAATGGTGGAAGAGACAGTGTGAGGAGATTGAAAGCTTCAATAAGGAACATCAATCGCGTAACTTCTTTCAACAGGTTAAAACCTTAAAGAAGGGCCCTCAAACTAGATCGACTGCTATTCAAAACGAAGATGGGGAGCTACAAGTAGACCTTAAAAATATTTTAGATACTTGGGCCGCTTATTTTGAGAATCTTCTCAACTTAAGTGACCAGCAACAAGTCGGGCGACGAGCTAAGCTTATTCGTGCGTCAAAGGTACATGTAGAAGAACCCACCAGAGAGGAATTCGATGCGGCGCTGTCAAAATTAAAATGCAATAAAGCACCTGGTATCGACGATATAACATCCGAAATGATTGTACATGGTGGCGAAACTCTATCCTTAAGATTGTTTGAACTTGTTCAAATGATCTGGAGGACTGAAACCATGCCACAGGACTGGAACACAGCTATGCTGATACCAATCCATAAAAAAGGTAATCGCCTACAATGTGCAAACTACAGAGGAATCGCCCTCCTCTGCACAGCATATAAGATCTTTTCCTACATTTTGCTATCCAAAATCAATCCTTTTGCTGAACAACTGTTTGGAGAATATCAGTGTGGTTTCCGGTGGGGCCGAGGTACCACCGATGCACTTTTCTCGATAAGGATGATTTTGGAAAAGTGTCGAGAGTTCAACATACCTGTGCACCAACTTTTCATTGATTTCAGGCAGGCCTACGACTCTCTCGAACGAGAGACTCTATGGTCTGCTCTGGTGTCAATGGGAATTCCTGCAGGTAAACTGGTATCACTATGCAAAATGACAGTACAGAACTCTCAATGCTGTGTACGAGTAGAGAACGAAATATCAAAGCTTTTTACAGTCGACTCCGGTTTAAGACAAGGTGATGCTATCTCTCCTATGCTTTTTAACCTAGCCTTGGAATATGTGTGCCGTCAAAAGAAACTACCGACTAATAACAATATCTTGTCAATAAACTCAGTACAGATGATTGCTTACGCTGATGATGTTGTCATCCTCGGTAGAAGTGAAACTGTTATGAGTGAGACTTTCAAGTCGCTTGAGAGTGGTGCTAGGAAAATTGGTCTGCAAATTAACTACAATAAAACCAAACATATGAATGTTTCAAGAGAGGCTGAGAAGAAAGATTTGATGTGCGGCGATGAACGAATTGAGGGAGTTGAATCTTTTAAATATTTGGGATCAATGCTTGACTCAAACAACAGCATACTTACAGATATAAAAGCTCGAATCGCTGCAGGTAATCGAACTTTCTACTCAATTAAACCTCTCCTTGGATCACCGTATGTATCAACTAACACCAAGCTCAAGTTATACAAGACATTGATTAGACCGGTTGTGATGTATGGGTCACAAACGTGGACCCTTACACAAAATGACGAATCGCATTTATCTGTATTTGAGGGTAAGATCCTACGCTACATTTTTGGTCCACTTAAGACAGACGATGGAGAGTATAGAACCCGGTATAACTTTGAGATCAGAGACCTTCTTGAGGGTCCTGATATAATAGGTTGTATCCGTTCTAATAGGATTGCTTGGTTTGGGCATGTTCTACGAGCCGATTCACAGCCTGGAATGATTAGAAAAATGTACGTTAGTACCCCAGGGAGTGGTAGACCACGAGGTAGACCACGACTACAATGGGAGACTGACGTAATAAACGACCTTAAAAAAATCGGCTGCCATGGTAATTATGTCGCTGTTGCGAATGACCGTGGTGAATATTCAAAGCTGATTAACCTGGCAACGCTCCTACATGGAGCATGAACGCCTTTAAAAAAAATATATATATATATATATATATATATATATATATATATATATATATATATATATATATATATATATATATATATATATATATATATATATATATATATATATATATATATATATATATATATATTGTAATAAACTTCGTCCAGAATGGGTTAATTTTATTTACTCATTCATTAATTAAAAGTTAACTCCTTTTTCAATCTTTTACTTGTATTGCAAATTGTATTGCATAAATTAATGTAAATTAAATTTGTTATACAAATGTTTACATTAATTAAAAGGAGTTACCTAATACATTTTGCATAAATTAAATTTGAGTTCGCTAATACAAATGCAAGTATGAATGAAAACAGGTGTGGCCTATTTCAGATGCACGGACTACGTAGAATTGATTTCTAGTAGGATTATAGAAGTTTCGATTTATTTATTTTTCGATATAAATAAGCAAACAAAAATATCAGATAGTCAGTTTTAATTTTGCAATTAAAAGTGTTTTACAAATATTCGAAAGTATAAGGAATAATCGGTGGTACTTGAGCCGGGGTACTAATAGTGAAAGAATCTGAACTTAGCGGAATAGTAAATACAGATTTTACGATTCCGAATATTGTTGATTCAAATTAAGTTCGAATAACACAATATATATATATATATATATATATATATATATATATATATATATATATATATATATATATATATATATATATATATATATATATATATATATATATATATATATATATATATATATATGTATATATATATATATATATATATATATATACATATATATATATATATATATATATATATATATATATATATATATATATATATATATATATATATATATATATATATATATATATATATATATATATATATATATATATATATATATATATATATATATGTATATATATATATATATATATATATATATATATATATATATATATATATATATATATATATATATATATATATATATATATATATATATATATATATATATATATATATATATATATATATATATATATATATATATATATATATATATATATATATATGATACATTAGTTTAAGCAAAGATTGTAATAATAATTTAAGAACTGAGGATGACGTAAGTCGAAATCGATATTCATTAAAATAAAAAATCAAATTCAAATTGTTACTATAAGGAAGTTTATATGATTATTAATAAAATTTAAAATTAAAAATAAACATATTAAAAAAGTATATTTTTAAATATTGCATTTTAATTCAAAAGTGACAAAAGCACACAAACAGTGAATAATATGGAAAACCATAACAACACATATAATGAATTATACATTGCAAAAAAAATTAAAAAGCTATGAATTCGATTTATTTGTTTTAGATTTGGTCCAGCATTGTATTTAAATATTGATCCAATGTGTAATCCAATAATGGTACGTGGTTATCATTTAAGGTTAAAACAACATTCAACCAATTTTATTTTAAAGCTTGTCTCAACGTTGTTCAACCTTAAAACAAGCTTGGCTCAATGTAAAAACAAGCCTTTGTCCTTACCTGGGTATGTATTGGGCCAGCATTGTATTTAAATATTGTTCCAATGTCTAAAAATAATAATGGTACGTGGTTATCATTTAACGTTAAAACAACATTCAACCATGTTTATTTTAAAGCTTGTCCCAACATCATTAGTAAAATAGAATATAAAGCAAAAGAAATTTCAAATACATATAAATGTTTCTCTTTTTTTATTTTGATTTGTCATGTTTATTCTATCATATAAGCCAGAATAAATGCAGAATAATATATGCTTAATGCTAGACTCTTCACCTTTGATTCCATCGTAAAAATCAGGGTTGTAACGTATAATACGGTAACAGATAAAACACGTATTATACGTACGTATAAAACGTATAGTATAAAACATACAATTATATACGTTTTACACCGTATAAAAGTAAAATCCTTAGTCGATAAAAATACATTTATATAAAATTATCGCGGCGTATTATTCATCGTACTCGTGATATTTAATATTTATACAGCTTAGTTTTCTGGACTAATAGGAACAGTTGCTTTAGAAAATATAACGTCGTCATGATAGTTTCTTACCCAATATTCCTGTTAGTTCAGAAAACTCCACATTTTCAAAATATAATATAAAAAATTTAGTCTGCAACAATTTGAAATTTCCAACCGTACCTATATTATACATCAATGACTAAAATTGAATTCACTCAATAAACTAACTAAACTATACTTACCTATACTCACTATACTTTTCCGTTTGACGTAAATACGTATTTTAACTATTACAACTTTTGTATAAAAACAATATTTGCTGCAACAACGTGATATTTTCAAACTGTACCTATTAATTAGATGTGGTTCAACCCGGATTCACACAACAAAATTTCTTTAAAATAAATTTTCTTTAAAATTTCTCTAAAAATCCCTGATAATTTCCCTAATTGCTATTGAAAAAACGACTTTTATTCTGCAACAACATAATATTTTAAAAGCCTTATTAGATAGAGAGTAGTTGAAGCTGGATTGAACCATATTTCATAAATTCAATAACATTTCATGATACCATTACCAAATAATTAATTTTTTGTACGAGTAAACCGTAAGATGCACTTTTGGGATTCAATTCGTAAAGCAGGCCTTTTTTTCCTATTGAAATAAAAATGCCAAAATTGAAATAACAATTCCTTAAATTGAAATAACAATGCCTAAAGTTGTTTTTTCGAAAAACTGCTTGGATAAAATAATTTTCTAAATAAATCTTTTACTATTTTGTGTAAATATATGCATTTTTTAAACGCTTTTCTTTACTTCACACTATTGGATCAAATCTTGTAACTTTAATTTGACTGCCTTATATTCAATAAAAACGAGTGAAACTTTGCAGGCATACGTTTATCCGATGACAATACACGAATATCATATTAACTAACAATTTTCATTGTTTATTTATAGTATAGGATCCGAGTATAGAACGACCTTCACCGAACTGGTTAATGGATGAAAAGTATTTTATATTAAATTAAATATGTTAATAAATATATTGCAAGTGGGTTGTCTAAAAAATTTCGGTCCAGAATATGATTAATTAAAAATTTAAAAATTAATTTTTTTTAAATATTTCACCGTTTCGGTTAATAGACAAATGACATACCAATCAAAAGTAAGAAGCCTTTAGAATATGCAAACGATAGGTTGTCTATTTTTTTCCCGTCATAACTTAGGGTTGGCAGGTATAAAAAGGCAGATCGAAATTAGTAATTTGCACCGGTCTGGTTAATGAATAAACTTTATGTCAAAATAAAGATTATTTCATTACAAACACGGTGATGTAGGGTTGTCTGCAAAAAATCAGTCCTGAATTAGGGTTGTCGAGTTTTAAAAAGTGCAATATTCCTACGAGTGAATACGTGCGACAGAGAGGTTCCAGCGAACTTTTCGTCTGTGAAAATAAAAAGGATAGCGATAGACTCGTAAATTCTGCGCATTATTTTGGAACAGCTTGCCACAACATTCAGAATTGAATTGAAAACTATTAACCAGTTTAATGCACAGAAACATTGTCTTTCATTTCGTTTTTTGTACATTCAAATAACATCTAGAATTATTATTTACAGTTAACGTATATTGTATAATTTAGTATGTATAACTTATTTACATTTCAAATATGAATTAAATAAATTTAGAATACAAGAAAAAATTTTAGTTTCATTTTTATCGCAATGGATAACAATCAAATTTTTTTAACTCAATTTCTAAAATTTCAAAGTGATTCAAGGTAGATTCATAAATTATGGCTTATTCTTGATTCATGTTAAATTTAATCAATATTGGTAATCCAGGGTTCGCAACTGAATTTTATTGGCGTACCAACACATTTTTTTTTAATAATCGCTATTTTCGCGTGCCAATACATTTGTGAAATAGTACGTTTTGCTACAAGAGATGAAGAAATGAAGTGGCATGCAACTTTCAATGGAAGAAGAAATCAGCTGATCTACATTGAATTTCTAAGCGATAGAGTTGCAGATTTTCTAAGAGATTAGACTGTTTTAACTTCTGTGAATTAATTTAAACTAGTAAGTTAAATAAATTTTCCTGAACTTAGTTTTGGATTTAACTAGTCTCATTTTTTATTAAGGATGACATTGATTTCTATTTGTATTAAAATGACGAGTATGCTGCTCATGACCAAGTGGCCAGATTTTTTAGAAGTCATCAATTTCAGCCTGACTAAACATTAAACAAGATTTTGACATTCAAATTGTATGCGAAATTTCCTTTTTTATAATACTAAACGAAATAATAATTAATATAATAAAATAAATATTTATTAAATATGAATTTAAGTAAAATATTAAATATTGCCTAAATATTTTCTTAAAATAAAACTGATTTTATTCTTTTATTCATATAAATTATTTAATATTTATCTATACATATTTAGAATTAATATAAAAGAGAATCTATAATTTGAAATTATGAAAAGATAGAAATTGTTTTAATGATTTAAATTAATTATATTTAATGAATTGCATAAACGACTAAACAATTACAAACAATACAATAAACAAACAATAACAAACATATACTAAAATAACATATACTGCATTTTTTGTATCTAAAATTATTATTTCATTATTAAAAATAAATTATTAAAAATTAAAAATATTGTCTATTTTAACTTATTTTGAGAAGGTTTACTTATTAGATTTACATAATATTCTTAATTGAAGAATAGTGGAAACGTTTTTAACATGCATTGTTAGTCTCAAATAGATTCAAAATATGTTACAAAATGATTGTTTTATTAGTTATCCATTGCGATAAAAATGAAACTAAAACTTTTTCTTGTATTCTAAATTTATTTAATTCATATTTGAAATGTAAATATGTATAACTTACTAAATTATACAATATACGTTAACTGTAAATAATAATTCTAGATGTTATTTGAATGTATAAAAAACGAAACGAAAGACAATGTTTCTGTGCATTAAACTGGTTAATAGTTTTCAATTCAATTCTGAATGTTGTGGCAAGCTGTTCCAAAATAATGCGCAGCATTTACGAGTCTATCGCTATCCTTTTTATTTCACAGACGAAAAGTTCGCTGGAACCTCTCTGTCGCACGTATTCACTCGTAGGAATATTGCACTTTTTAAAACTCGACAACCCTAATTCAGGACTGATTTTTTGCAGACAACCCTACATCACCGTGTTTGTAATAAAATAATCTTTATTTTGACATAAAGTTTATTCATTAACCAGACCGGTGCAAATTACTAATTTCGATCTGCCTTTTTATACCTGCCAACCCTAAGTTATGACGGGAAAAAAATAGACAACCTATCGTTTGCATATTCTAAAGGCTTCATACTTTTGATTGGTATGTCATTTGTCTATTAACCGAAACGGTGAAATATTTAAAAAAAATTAATTTTTAAATTTTTAATTAATCATATTCTGGACCGAAATTTTTTAGACAACCCACTTGCAATATATTTATTAACATATTTAATTTAATATAAAATACTTTTCATCCATTAACCAGTTCGGTGAATTATTGTTTAAATAAAAAAATCGATTTTCATCGGAAATATTCAAATTCTCTCGATCTACTTAACTTAGCGACTTCAAATTTGCACAACATAAAGATAGATAGATAAACTATACAGAATTATGCATTTTACGTTCATAAATTAGGTATTTTCTCGATAAATAAACAATTAATTTCAAAAATTTTCGCCGATTTCAGCCAACATTTGTATGTTATCAAATTTAAACGTATATCAACGCCAACGCGCACGTAAAGAAACAGAACGTCAGGAAGAAAATCCAGATGAAGGGAGAAAACAGCTTACTACCACAGCTCAAAATTGTTGTTACGAAGATTTTGAGGCTGAATTTAACACTTTTGCTGACAAAGAATGTGATATTTTTACGAAGCAGTGCTACCCCAAGCAAGTGTCAAACTACCAGATTCCAATCCGACCTCCAGATTGGATGCCGCCTGAATTAAAAAATAAAGTTCGCCTTACAGTTTGTCACCGCTGCAAGTCACACTTAAGAAGTAACAAAACAACTCCACCTGCTAAAGCTTACTGGAACCATTTAGACCCCGGCGACATTCCACCAGAAATTCAGGCACTTTCTCAAGCTGAACAACGTCTTTTGTCTCAAATTCACCCTTTTCTTAAAATTGTCAAGTTTTCTGGATTGTATGGGCAGTACGGATTTAAAGGTCAAGCAATCCTTTTTGCCTTGGAAATTTTTGACGTCATTTCAAAACTTTCTACGTTTCTACCTCGATCAACCTTGGATGCTGATATTATAGTAGTAACGGAACACTTAGAAAATGTAAATTCTACTCAAGACTGCACTGTTTCCAGAACTAAATTAATCGCAGTTTTAGAATGTCTTAAATCAAATAAGCCATTGTACCGAGACGTTGTTATTGATAAAAATGCACACCTTGATTTGATTCGAATATCCCAAGTAATGAAGATACTGAAGGTCCTAATGAAAATGCGGAAATTATATCGGAATATGTGTCTATCGGCAGTAGTTCACGCATTATCCATGCATCGTGTCGATGGCATCAAGGAAAATAAATTAACAAATGTTAAATTCTGTGCTGAAAATGTTTTGAATTCTTATAAGAACGTGACAAAATAGAATTTCCAACTGTTCAAGGCGTTGATGACTAAAAATTAAAAAATAAGAAAAAATTAAAAAAAAATATTCAAAAAAACTTGAAATATTTGAAAAAAAAAATTTTTTAAGAAACGCTTTTCTTTACTTCATTGTTATGCATATTGTAAAAAAAATTACTAAAAAGCAAAAAATAAAAATAATTCCAAAGCTCAAATAAATTTTCTAGAAACCTCTGTAAAAAATTCAAAAATAAAAATAATTCCAAAACTCGAATAGATTTTCCAAAATATTCTGTAAAAAAATTCAAAATCGAGAAAATCTGACACATTCGTTTAAGATAAGCGTGGGACGCTAATCCTACACGCGAAACATTGACGGAATTGCAACTACTATCAATTGTGATTCTAAATGAATGAAAAATAAAATAATTATGTCATTGCACTACATTGTTGAAAGAAAGTATTCGAAAAATATACACAAAAAAATATGATTCAAAATTCTTATATAAAAACCGCATGCAATTGACAACGTTAGATCCTAAACATGATGCTTTGAGATGCTTCTAGTCACAAAATAATAGAAAGTAAATAGTAATGATATAGTAGTCGCAATTCCGTCAATGTTTCGCGTGTAGGATTAGCGTCCCACGCTTTTCTTTAACGAATGTGTCAGATTTTCTCGATTTTGAAATTTTTTACAGAATTTTTTGGAAAATCTATTCGAGTTTTGGAATTATTTTTATTTTTGAATTTTTTACAGAGGTTTCTAGAAAATTTATTTGAGTCTTGGAATTATTTTTATTTTTTACTTTTTCGTAATTTTTTTACAATATGCATAACAATGAAGTAAAGAAAAGCGATTCTTAAAAAATTTTTTTTTTTCAAATATTTCAAGTTTTTTTGAATATTTTTTTTTAATTTTTTTTATTTATGCAAATAGTACAGAATCTTACTCGTACAAAAAATCTCGTATGCAATTCAGTCATGAAATATCTTTTTTGCTTTCGAGTGATTGTTTCTCTCGGCTAACGCCTCGAGCAACAATTTCACTCTCAAGCGGAAAAGACATACTTTATGCCCTTAATACATAAATAGCTATTATGGGCCAAACGTTTCTAATCCAAAATATTTCCCATTAAGTAAATGTTTGTCAAAAAATTTGGAATCAAAATTAATTTATTTCATTCATCATTCTTTTGACACACTTATAATAATCAAGCTCCTGGTTTTACATCCAATTACCAACTTTTAAGATTTCTCTACATTCAATCTTACTGCTCAATATCGTTTAAACGTTTTTAAGCAAAATAAATATACCATTTTTTTTTACAATTTTCCGATTCGTCCCTGCGGTTCTGATCATTGATGAAAACTATTTTCTGAAACAAAAAATTTTGAAATCGCTCTAGTAGTTTTCATCGGTTGTTACGGTTGGTTGGCAGGCCGGTCAGTACACAGACCATTTTTGTTTGCTTTTTAAGAATTTGTATAAAACATTAATTGTTTATTTTTATTATTTTAATATAGAGGTATCAAAGGACCTATTCGAAAGAATTAGAAAAGAAAATTCCAAACAAATAGTTTTTTTATAAATTATAAAATATATAAATAATTTATAACTACCTAATTATATTTTTACTGAGTATAAAAATTAAAAATATAATTAATATCTGAAGTAAGAACTATTTTTAATTTTTTATGAATGAATTTCAAAAACAAAAACATATTATTCGTTTTATACGTTATATACGTTTTATACGTTTTATACGTCACGTATTATACGTGTAACGTATAAAACGTTTTATACGTGTATATTAACAACCCTGGTAAAAATTAAACATTTTTGTTGTATTTTTTGATATACGAGTTTTTCGTTTATCAATTATGCTTCTTATAGTTTATTTTTCTATGACATAGCGAAACATAATTTTTATAAAATTTTTGATAGTCTTATTGAACGAAGGTACTTGCGGGGTAGCACAGCAATAGATATTTGTCCTAAAATTTATTTCTCACCCCAAGTAAAACAATAAAAAATATCAATTATATTTTTGTCAATCAATTGCGTTTTTGTAGAACTACTAGTCAACCCAACCTCATCAGGTATAAGAATATTTTATTTCTTGAATTAATAATGCATAAATAAATTTATTTATACGTTTAGGTTTGTGATATTAGGTAATAAATAATATTATTGGAATGTGCCATCGCTTCTGTATTTTTAGATATTTAATAAAATTATTATTAACAACCAATGAAAGTTCTTTGAAAAATAAATGTAAAAATGTTTTGAATAAAAATATTACAAATAAGAATATGAACCGCACCACCCGGGTCGTTAGAATCTAATATGCTTATTTTTTATTAATTTGTACGAAACAACATACACTTTATTCTTTTGGTTACTATACACAGTTGAAAAATTTAAATTAAAATGGTTTTTTGGTTTATTTCGTTGTTATCCGACAATTGTTTCGGTTTTATTTTGAAACCATTTTCAAGGATTGTAATGGAGCCCATCCACTTTGAAACATGTTTCAAAACTTGTTTTGTGTTTATAGAATGTTTTATAGTGTATGGTGAAGTTTGCAAACCAATTTGACGGTTTGCGAATTGGTTTTAGTAAAATCAAAACGCTTTGATTTTAAGTAGGCGGGGCTAATGGTTTGTAAACATGTTTCACTGTATATGGAAGTTTTATTTGTAAACCTAGCTTTGAAACATGTTTCAAAGTGGATGGGCTGCATAATATTAAACAAAAAAGTCTTATACAAAAAAAAAACACCTAAATATCAAAAAACAATGTTTTGGAAAACTGACAATATAAAAAAAAATGTTATATTGTATAAAATATACAAACAAAAAACTATTTTAATTTAAATAATTCACAAGCCAAATATCATATCATACACAGTTAAAAAAGTTACTACAATATCCTTATCCTTAAAAGTAACTGCAATAAAACTGTTGTACACCGTCGCCTTTTATCGTTTTTAATACATTTACACCTTACACGTCATTAAAATTAAAAAAATTTTTAAATGCTATTACATATGCCAAAATATTGGTACAAAAGTGCTTGAGGACCTGGTTTTCGATTACCTACTTACGTTCGATGGTGGAACAGGTTTAATATGTGCCAATAATGTGAATCAAAAAGAAACACCCTAGTTATGATAACCAAATTAGAGATTTGTTACGAGATTTGTAGAATTAGGTTATATTTCATCTCATTGACATTATTGTTAATATTAACATTTTTTACCAGATACTTAACACAGACGTGATAAAAAAGCTGAGAACTTTTATCAAAGTTCATAACCAGCTGCAATTATACTTTGGACAAAATGCAGTCGAATGAACGTAGTCTTAGCGAATGAGTTCATATTTGGAATTGGAAAAAAGTAACGACTGATTTGGATTTTTTGCCGTCAATTGCATAACGTTACGTTGCTGTGTTGCTATGTCCGAATGCACTTGTTGATGAAAATTTCATTGTTTAAAAAAATGAAGAATTTATGTAAATGTGGCATTACTTAACTATCGAAGATAATTTGTCACAAAAATTTTACACATTTTCTATAAATTTTTCAGATTTCACGCAAAATTTTACACAAGAATTTTTGTAAAACATTATCTGACTTTGCATGGCGGTCACTGCCCTTTCTTTAAATTCCAATTTATTTGGACTAAATAGCGAAATAAAGTTATTGTTATTTTCAATGGTATTGGTCAATCTCAACGTCCGCCGGAATTGAACGCGTTTTCTCTAAATTTGGCTTGGTTCATACGGAACGCCAAAACCGATTGAGGACGAAAAAAGCTGGGAAACTAATGTTTATTACCTACTTCAATTTGCAATACCTATGAAACCGATGATGATAATAATAAGAGGAGTTTTTTAAATGCAAACTATGGAAGGGCTGAAATCTCACAGCTCTGAGATATCTAGACTTCAGTCTGGGTTAAGGATTTTGATATAGTTTTCGGCAAAAAACTTTTATGAGGACATGGTGTACTACTTCTTAAAAGTAGCTACTAACTTCCAAATAAAACATTCACAAAAAACAATCATAAAACTAAAACGAGAAATATAATAATAAACAAACAATCACTTATAGTAAGAAAATCTAAAATGTATTCCTGCACGTGTCATAACAATATTATTAAAATAGTATAAATTTTATGATCATCACAACCTACCACAACATAACATAAATAATTAAAAGAAAGATTGTAAACAAAAAAACTAATAATACTTAACTCATAAAAAACAAGTGTGTGAAATATAGATCACATTTCATTTTAATCGTTTTTAATTTTTATATTCATTTTTTTGTTTAATAAACAAATTTTGGTGACAAATTTTGTATATAAATATTTTTAAGTAAAATTCAAGTAAATAAGAAAATCAATAATTTATATTTGGTTGGGATAAAATATTGGGGAATATGAATTTTGTTTTATGTGAATTGATTGAATATTTTTTATATAAAGCGGAACATTTTGAATAAACATTTAGAATTGATTTTAAACTTAAACCTCGTGTTTTATTTTTGAAATTACTTCTCAAAACTGACGTCACCGAATTGCCAAAAGCTCAAGGGACTAACAGTAAGAAGCAAAACCAAATAATTAGATTTGTTAAAGGTTTGCCTATTATTGGGACAGTTCTCCGACTGAAAACGTACATCAACCATTACCTAAAAATTTGCTATCTGTGGGATACGTTACATTAGGTTTTCCAGCCATCACTTTCAACAATCAACATCAAATTAATGAATCATAACTTCGAGCACGACTTCGATTCTTATTTGAAGAATCTAAACAAGAACTTTGAAGAAGATGTTAAAAACTCGATATATTATATGGTGACCAATACCAACACAAACCTAGAAGCGATAAAAGAGGAATATCAACTAGAGGCCAAAAAGAAACAACCGATTTTGTTAGCTAAATATAGGAACAAGAATTTGTTTAAGCAAGATAAAGAGAGGATTGATAAGCAAGCACTAATTATAGAATTCACGAAAGATAGAGGTGGTGAAGGAGCAAGATTAGCTCGTGAATTAAAAAATTACCATCGTTTGGCAAGCTCAGAGACGACAACAAAAGTGCAGAGAAAATTGTTTTTGGAAGAAGCGGCGAAGATAAAAAGTCGAAGAGCCTTTTTGAAGAAAGAAAGGAAAATAAGGAATAAGAACAAAAATTAACATAATAATAATATCTGTAATTTTTTTATAATATAAGTTTCTCTTATTATTCAATAAAACTTAATACTTCTAATCTTAAGAATTACTTAAATAAGTTGAAATTTCGAAAATATAAGTTTAATTTTAACAAAAAAAAAAAAAAAAATTAAAATTTTAATTTAAATAAAATTTTCTTTTATATACTAGAATTTAAATTGATTAATTAAAAAAAAAATTTTTTTTTTAATAAAAATTTCGCTAAACGAGAATAATTTCCAATTTTTTGTTTACGGTTTGTAATTAATTTAAAATAAAGATGGGTAACAATAGTTAAAAACCCGAAGAAAAAGAGATTATAGTCACGAACGGTGCCGGGTCTGCGACTAATATAACTGGCAATACAGTTAGCGAAAAAATAAATAAATACGAAATTATTGCCGTAACCACTATTCTAGTAATATTTATAATTTTATTAATATATAGGTTAAAAATGTATTTTTTGAATAGCATTAAGAAACAAGTAAACAAAACTGTTGTTGTTTGACACAAATAATATTTTTATTTTCTATAAAAAAAAATATATTTTTTTTAATATAACTGAGTATGCATAATAAATTTTAAAATAATAAATTTTGTTGTTTTTGTTGGAAAACACTTTTTATGAATAATTTTGTTGTTAAATAATTTTGTTGATAGATATTTTTGTTGGTGGAAAATTTTTTTTTGGGAAGATAGTTTTAGTTGATGGAATCAGTGCAAAAAGCAAAAGAGATAATCAGTGAATTTGAAAGATTATACTCTAATTTTACGAAAAACCCGAATAGAACTTACACGAATATGAGCATATTCTTAATCTTTGTACAAAAGTAAGTACACTCAAACAAGAATACAAAGAGCTATCGAAGACCTTCATTACAGTACTTGATTCAAAAACCCTTGATAAACTTCAAGAAAAATTTAAATCTGCTTATTAAGAACTCAAGAAAAAATTAGCTACTTTTTCTGAGGACTTATTAGAGAGCTCCCTTCAGGACACTGAGGAAATATCAAATTTACAAGAGACAGAAGAGATACCAAGAATAGAAATGGCATACTTTGATATTGAGAAAACGTTGAAAATAATACCGACTTTCGATGGAAAATCTAACGATCTTCCAATATTTTTAAATTTGATACAACATCTGAGCAGTACGCTGAAAGATAATGAAGAAAAAATTAAACTGATAGCATTTATCTGGGATACCAGACTAACTTTGAACGCGAAAACGAAATTAGTTTCGATCAAAAAACCTAATAGCATTGAAGAACTTAAAGTTATATTTAATAAAATTTTCAAAAAACGGACGACTTGTTTGAAACACAAATTACTCAAGCGCGTCAAAATAATTTATCTGCCGAGTCATTTGGGAACAAAATTGAAGGTATGATAACTGAACTCAATGCATTACAGATATCAGAGCAAGGTAATAAACATGCTGATATCATTACTAAATTTAACGAACAAACGGGACTAAACGCATTCAAGACTGGTTTAAATGAACCAATCCAAAACATGGTCTATGCCGCGAGACTTAATTCACTTCAGGAAGCAATCCAATATGCTGCCGAAGTAGATGAGCAATCGAATACAGCACGGATGCTACATTTTAATGCACGGAACTATAGAAATGACTATAGAAATCAAGCCAACAACTATCAACATAAGAAAAATTTTAATCGATCTTATCAGAAGAATAAGAATCGAAATAATTATAATAATTATAATAATAACAATAATAGAAATTATAATAGTAATGCATACAGTTACAATGGAAATAATTCCAGTAACAATAAGAATTTTAATAATGGATATTATTCCAATAATAATAATAATAATAATTTGAATAAAAGATTCAATAATGCTAATTTTAATAAGAATGGGAATAATAATAATAATAATTGTAATAATAGTAGAAGAATAAATTTAGCTCAAGCGGAAAACTGGGAAGGAGTCACCGAGAACCAGTTATCGAGCGACTCCCCAGTAGTAGATTTATAAAGATATATTACTTAAATCCTAGCACAAATACTAACTTCGTAAAAATTCATACAAGTATAACGGATGATTTCAGAACATTTCTGATAGATACAGGAGCAGATATATCTCTCCTGAAGATAAATAAAATTACTAAAAGCATCTGATGATAGATGTAGAATTAAAGGGGTAACCAGTGAAGAAACGTTCTCACTAGGAACGACTAGAGCAATCTTAAAATTAGAAAATGATGATGTAGAACAAGAATTTCATCTGATTGATGAAAATTTTCCAATTGAAACGGATGGAATATTGGGTAGGGATTTCCAACATAAAAACTACTGCAAGATAGATTACGATACTTACACTCCTATCTGCATACGTAAATAATGAAGAGAATAAATTACCAATGCTTACATAATTAGACAAAGAAGAGGGGTTTACTGTACCAGCACGTTCACAAGTTATTAGGAGGGTACAAATAAGAAGGACAGAGGACATCGTAGTGCTGAATCATGAAATAGAAGAAGGAGTGTTTATAGCGAACACAATTGTTCCAGCCGAAGGTATAGCACATATTAAAATTTTAAATACAAAAGAGTATGATGTGACTATAAGAAGATTAACTCCAAAAGTTCAACCATTGAAGAATTACCACATTTTACGGATGTCCAAGAACAAAGGCAAGTTACCAGCGGAGCAACGCTATAACAAAATACTAAAAGAATTAGATTTAGAAGGTTTAGAAGAACAAGCGCGAAACTTAATCAAGGAAATATTCAAAGAATTTACGGACATATTTCACTTAGAGGAAGGAACAACTAACAGCAAATAATTTTTATAAACAAAATATACCATTAGCAGATAACAATCCGGTATATATAAAGAACTATAGGTTACCACAAGTGCATATGGATGAAATAAATAAGCAAGTTGACAAGTTACTTAAAAAGGACGTGGTAGAACCATCAGTTAGTCCTTACAATTCACCGTTACTAATTGTACCGAAGCAAAACGGAACCGAGGACAAGTGGAGATTGGTGGTAGATTTCAGACAACTGAATAAGAAGATCGTCGATGACAAATTTCCATTAACAAGATTGGACGATATCCTAGACAATCTTGGAAGGACGAAATATTTTTCAACGCTAGACTTAACGAGTTCCTTTCACCAGATCAAACTTGAAAAGGAATCAAGACCGTTAACGGTCGAAAAGTTAACGACGTTATTTCGAGGTCGAGGTAACGACCGTTATTTTCAACTAACAAAGGACATTATCACTTTAAGAGGTTACCATTTGGATTAAAAATATCAACGAACAGTTTCCAAAGAATGCTTACTATAGCTCTAGCTGGTCTAGAAACAGAAGCATTTCTCTACGTTGATGACATCATAATATTCAGATGTAGCTTAAAACATCACAATACGAACTTAATCAAAACTTTCAATAGATTAAGGGAGTATAATCTTAAACTAAATCCGAAGAAATGCAACTTTTTGAAAACTGAAGGAACATATCTAGGTCATCTGATAACAAATGAAGGAGCAAGAACAGAGAAACATAGAAAATATGATGTGATAAAGAACTACCCAACACCAGTTAACGCCGACGAGACAAAAAGATTTACTGCATTTTGCAATTACTACCGCAGATTTATACCAAACTTTGCAAGCAAAAGCAAAACCACTAAACAACTTAGGAAAGAAGAATGTAACTTTTGAATGGACAAACGAATGCAAACAAGCATTCTCTACGTTTAAGGAAAAACTAATTAATCCACCAATTCTAAAATACCCAAACTTCGAAGAAAAATTTATAGTGACGACTTATGCATCGAATTATGCATTAGGGGCTGTACTTTCACAAGGTGAAATTGGAAAAGATTTACCAATATCTTACGCAAGTAAATCATTAAACAAGCATGAAATAAACAAACCGGTAATTGAGAAGGAATTATTAGCAATCCATTGGGCAATAAATTTCTTCAGACCATATATTTATGGAAGAAAATTCATAGTTGTAACAGATCACAGACCATTAGTGAGCCTGTTTACACACAAAAATCCATCAGCGAAATTGACAAGGATAAGATTAGATCTATCCGACTCCGACTTTGAAATAGTGTATAAACAAGGAAAAATTAATACAAATGCAGATACACTATCGCTAATTAAGATTGACTCAAAAATATTGAAAGCAATGATATCCACTACTACAGTAAATATAGTCACGAGAGCCATGAAAAGAAAAGAAGAAATGAAAAGAATCGAGGAAAATAGCATCACAGGAATGAATGAGGGTGGCCAACCTTGTACATGGAACTGCACTTCGATTTCTGAAGTAAGGAATATAAAAAATTTAAGATTTATAAATATTAATAGTTTGCAATATGAGTCAATATGGCGGCAACTGAGTAGATGCTAATTTTATACCGTGGTTAATAAATTTTATAAATAATTATTTCTTAATCTAATTTTGCCTTTAATTGATGTGCTTTAGTGATAATAATAATATATAGTCCAGGAATATTAGGGGTTTCACCTCGGAATGAGAGATAGTCAGCTATAAACTTGTATAAACCTTTATTTTGGCACTCTAAATCTTGTCTCAAAACCTACATATCGTAGGGTGTCCGCGACTACAGAAATTCCAAGGTCAAAGGTCAAAAAATCGATTTTTTACACATTTATTGCAAATATCTCGTTTCCTATGGGCTTTATGCTATTTGTGTGCATCATAAATATTGTAGAGGATTAAATTCTCTACAACTTTTGCTTAAACATTTTTTTGTATATTGAACCATTTTCGAGATAGAGGGCAGAGCGCGCGCAGTTTAACTATTTAGAGTATCATTCGAGGTCAACCTGTAGTCCCGATTCAAAACATGCAGTATAAAGCTTATAAATTATTGATAAATATATAATTCTAAATAATTTGCATTTTTTATTAACTAGTACGTTATAATTAATATTTTCTTTCAATAATTCAGTTCAATAATTCAAACTATTTTTTAATTCTAATCTGGTTTATACTAATTTCTTCCTAACTAAAGAAAAGAACTAAATTGTTAATTAATGGTTTTATTGAAAAATACCATTCCATACATTGATGAACGTTGAAATTTAAAAAATTGAATAATAATAAGAACTACAAATTCTAATTTCAATTTTCTTCTTCTTCTTCATCATTGTCTTCCAGTCGCTGTAAAATTTCAAATTCCTCTGTTATCTCGTCTTCAACATCATTTGTCTGTTCTTCCAGGATTTCGGGATCAAAAGTACCGTCTTCATTGATATCACTCTGATATGGTGAAGCATTAAGACAAGCTTGCCCATTACACTGGCCGCAAGCTATAGAGCACTGCAACCCTGCTTTCCTACATCCACACCGATTATAGATTGTCAACAAGGTTCACACTCCATTCTTAAATAATGATTGAACCGGGCAGTTTTCTTCTTCAAATGCTGCAGCAATTTGACCCAAAATCGGAAGTTTCTCGAGTGTTTTTACAAAAATTTTTTTTTCTTTTCTAAAGAGCGCAGAAGTCGATTTTTTGACCTTTGACCTTGGAATTTCTGTAGTCGCGGACACCCTACGATTTGTAGGTTTTGAGACAAGATTTAGAGTGCCAAAATAAAGGTTTATACAAGTTTATAGCTGACTATCTCTCATTCCGAGATACTTGCCCTTATTTGACTAATTTTCCTGGACTAATATACATTTTTTTTTGCAAATTAAAAAGTTTAGAATTAATTCCATTGTGTTTTTGAAATATATTACTGTACATTACATACTGATATCATGTTTAAAATTGAAATGTATAAAGAACATATGGAATCGATTTATAAAAAACTGGATGATATGGATATCCAGTTCAAAAGTTTTAAGGCTAACATTGATTTGTGCATAACAAAACTTAAAAATGATTTAAAAAGTGATATTAATAATCTAGCGGCACAAATGGATCTTTTCTGTAAGCAATTTAATCATATAGACAGGCGCATTGATTCAATTGAAAGAGAACATCGAACTCTTGATATTATTATAACTGGCATTCCACAAGTAAAAGATCTATCGGCAGGTAAAATTTTCAAGCAAATATGTAAGGTTGTAAACTTTGAGGATAGTGAACAGTACATTGAATTTATTTTTCAAATCAAACACAAGACAAAGTCACCTAAAGATAACATTGCAGTAAACAACAGAAGTGTAACTGGTCCAATAATTGTGCGGTTTTTCAGCAAACAACTTAAATCTACTTTTTTCTCTAAATATAAGGAATTTGGAACCTTTAATCTAAATCTTATTGGTTTGAGATCAGATGTTAGAATTTATTGTAATGACGCGCTAACAAAACGAAATTCTGAAATTTTCCACCATGCTAAAAAACTGCAATTAACAAACCGGATTTCAAAAGCATTTACAAAAAATGGACTTGTGTATGTTATTCCATGTTTGGATACTAAAGCCTTGCAAATATTTAACATGATCGAGTTAGATCATTTCAACACTAGTGTGATGGATCGGCAAAATGCTAAACCTAATGACAAAAAATCTGAAGAAAATTTGCAGAATCCTAATATTGATCAACATCAACAAAATAGAATCCATCGTCCACCTATGACAACTCGTTCCAAAACTGGTTCTACGTCATCTAATTCAACATCAAAAGCATCATCATTAAATAAGTAAAGTCTAATACACCTATCCCCCGCTTTACACGGGACTCACTTAACACGTTTTCGACTTTACACGATTTTTGAAATCAAAATTTCCAAAAAAAAATTAAAAAAAGACAAATTTTGGTATTACACATACTTATATCTACTTTATTTTAATTAAACCTTCTGGTATACCAGTATACCACTTATGATCATAAACATACAGGTTTTAATTAAAACAAGAAAGCAAGAAACTTGTAACAAAAAACGCCTGCGAGTGTTCAAAGCAAAATTTTGAAATAACATGATGATGTATATCAGCAAAGGGATGTAAGAGATTCTCTATGCAAATCAGTTGATTTTAAGCAATAGATCGTTATTAGCTAGATACAAAATGCGTAGGTGTATCAATGATCATAGTTAATTTGTAAGTAAATAATTCTATCTGTTGACATACGAGTTAACGTGAGATATTATACAACACTGGCAATAGCAGTGAGATCTTATTCTATCCTATAATGAAATATTGGGTCTGTCATATTTTATTAAATGATTGGATTTATTTTTTAGTTATCAACTCAAAAAAGTTTAAAGAACACAAACAATAAAAATTAGCGTCCATCAACATCGTTGAACGCATGTTGTTGCGGTGACCGTGATGTTAAAAGTTTTTATTTGTTGTTTTGACACATATTGTAATTCCTACTACACAACACATTTTATTTAAAAAAAATAAAAACAATGAAAAATAAATTATGTCTTTGCAGTTTTATTGCAAGTCATGGTTGGTTCGAAATATTTAAACACGGGCATTTTTTGCAAAAATTTAAAATTGAAAAGCGCACAACAGTATGTACCCACTAAAATTGACTGAAATTAATTGCGGTACATCTTACTGTCCTGCAGCCAAATTCTGTAACTGTGAAGCGGTGAAGCGTTAAAAATTCCATCGTTTCTGTTCATTCAAAAACTTATCACTTCACCGCTTCACAATTACAGAATTTGGCTGCTGATCAGGTTTTCAATACTAAAGAGCGATTAGGCTTAGGTGGCAAAGCGTTCAAGTAAAAAGGAGTAAACAACTCTTTCCATTTATTGGAATGCCAATACAAAAGCTTGGGTTAAAGCTACATTGTTCATTGATTTGTCTCATAACTCTTGCGTACCACAAGTAAAATAGTATTTAATCAAAATAATTCTTAAGATTCTTCTTTTACCGGACAATGCTCCATGTCACCCTCAAAATTTGCAGCTTACAAATGGATAAATTGTATTTCTACCCAAAATTAAAACTTCTTTATTGCAATCATTATACCAGAAGATAATAAATAATGCAACTACTTTCAACAACATGATCCGAATATTGAACTAGCTCTCCGATTTCTGCGAACTGTCAACGAATTTTTAAGTCAATATGAAGATGTTTGCAAAGTTTAGCTAAAAAGAAAGCACAATTATTAATTACAAGTTTAACTTCCAAGTCGCACCGAACTGAATCAAGTTAAGTTAGGTTTGATTTAGGTCAACATGCTAGTATGTGCAGTGTGCACGCATAATTACTTTTACTAGGAGGGCCCGGCGTGCTTCGCTACGCTTATAAATAAAGTTTTTGCGTAGACATTTTGTTGACGTAGAAGCAATGATTTCAAAAAGTGGTAATGAGAAATGCTACCATATAATTTTTAATTTTTCTTTTTAAATATATGAATGAAAAATAATCAGAACTCTAGCTGATCAGTTCGGATATATGAAAAATTAGCGATCAAATAAGTTTTCAAGTAAGCTTCGTATGAAAAATTAGCATATGAAAAATTAGCGATCAAATAAGTTTTCAAGTAAGCTTCGCTAATTTTTCATATATCCGAACTGATCAGCTAGAGTTCTGATTATTTTTCATTCATATATTTAAAAAGAAAAATTAAAAATTATATGGTAGCATTTCTCATTACCACTTTTTGAAATCATTGCTTCTACGTCAACAAAATGTCTACGCAAAAACTTTATTTATAAGCGTAGCGAAGCACGCCGGGCCCTCCTAGTTTTCAATTAAAATAGAACGTGAGCCGTGCGGTATACTGGAAGAATTTGGCGAAAATCACCGCTCAGTAAAAGAGTTTTACCTGCAAACAGTTTATTTTTATTTTCTTCGTTTGGAGTCAAATCTCTTAACAAACGATCAATTAATTTTAAAGCATGAATAGAACACATTGAAATTTCATCTATAATAATGATTGATGCATTATTAATATATGTGCCATGTACACTGTTTGGAGTTATATTTGGCATTGAATTCTCTAATAATGGAATTGGTAATTTGAAAACATTATGCAAAGTTCGCCCCCCAATCAAAAGAGTTGATGCAATACCACTGAAGGCAGTTACAATACACGAAAGATTTAATGAATTAAATTTATGAATGATTGCCGTTTGAACAAAAGTTTTGCCACAACCTGCATGAGCTGTCAAGAAAAAAACATTACTTCCAGTATCATGGAATTGAGCTTCACGCAAAACAATATCAATCACACTACGTTGCTCATTATTTGCATTTTCATACATTCTATCGAAAACTATAGCTTCTTCTTCAATATCAAAATGACCTACATCGCCAATCTGTAAGTTATATTGTGGAATCGGAAGACCAAGATCACCACATGAAGTATTATGTGTAAGAAGAATTTCATTAATTTCAATCAAGGCTCGATTAATTGACACATCTTCATCGTAATTTCGTAAAAAGTCTTCAATCATACTATTTCTAAATTCAATCCATAAAGCTAAAGCATTCGGAGGAACATTCAAACCACAGATAAATGCAAATAATTGACGAAACTGTTTTGGTGATTGAATTTCTGAAGCTTCAAGTAAACATTCACGCCATTTATTATCATTTGTTGCAATACCTCGAGCTTCACATGCTGCAACAAAAGTAGGGTACTCAACACCTTCATACATACGTAGATCAGAAAAAGATTTTGGACCACGAACATGCAACAGAAGTAAACGCATATGAAACAATTCTATATCTTTTGGAGAAACCATATATAATCGAGCAACAACTTTATCAGCCCCACGTTGTCTTTTTTTCCACGATTTACTTTGATCATGCCAAACATAATGTAATGGTAATTCTGTATACAAAAACTCATTAGCTAAATTATCAATGGAATTCAAATGGAAAAATGCTAACAATTTTGTTCTTGATACATTTGCGACTGCACCAGCCACATTACCATTCCTGATATAAACATTTTGTCTATTAGGCAAATGACAATCAAGTCGAATAATTGTATGAGATTGAAAATGCATTGGAAATTCAAATATGCGCCAAGCAGTTTCAGTCGAACCAACATACCGTCCATTCAAAAAATCTTGAATTTCATTTCCCACAATCGCATCATCATTATTCACTGCATTCTCTCCATTCACTCTCAATTCAACATTGGCAGAATCATACCCTTTATATACATACTTGTAAACATATTTCACACTTTTAACAGTCGTACATATTTCAACGTTAATATGACAATTGAATTTTGCAAGAAGATAAGGATTATATGGAACAACATATCTATTATCAAGAGATGCACCACGTACATCAACACTCATACCATTATCACGTCGACGATACAAAGGATAACCATTCACAGATTCTTTAGTATTTTCAGAAAAAGGTTTTGGAAAATTCTTACTACATTTACCATCTCTCATACAAACAGAATTGGGATTTAGAGCACCACATGGTCCATGCATCATATGACGTTTCACATATTCATGTAATTTAGGAAAAAGAATGGGATCAGGGATTTCAGTACATACAAATTTATTAATCATTTCATTTCCATCAATTCTATCTTCATCTGATAAATTTAACAAAATATGGGCATGCGGAAGACCACGTTTTTGAAATTCAATGGTATATATAAGTGCTTTGACAGAACCGAAAATCTTTTTTTTCATTAAACAATCTATGAGCTCTTTAAGTTTCACTTTAAACACACGCACAACAATATCAGGACGAAAATTCGAAGACTCATAATTACTCAAATTATCAACAATTTCTGGCCATTGAGGATTACATGTCATTGTTATAAATAAAGAAGGTTTACCGAAATGTTGTACAATAGACATTGCATCCAAGTAATTTTGATACATGTTACGTGGTGAACCGGTGAAAGAAGATGGCAAAATTACTTTACGACCAACTACTTGCATATTATCATCGCCATTGCGATTTTGGTGCAAGAAATCTGTTAAATTATTGTACAAATCAGCACGAAGAGCAGATTGATTTGAACGAATGTAATGAAGCCGTGTACCTTCGATACGAACATACATATCAACAATCCATTGAAGAAATAATTTTTGAGAACGATGCAAAAGACTAAAACCATCACGTATAGCAAGACAATAAGATGCATATTGCAACATTGTAACTTTTGTACGTGACACATTAGCACGTGAAGTTGAAACTAAATTATGTGGAATATTAACGTGCCACCCAGTATCACCATTTGGAAACAACAAAGGATAAGCTAAAGGATCCAAAGAAGAATCAAGGACAGAAACAGAACGAATTTCATTTGCATTTTTTGAAAAAACAATCATATTTCTTTCAAAAGGTGGTTCACCATCATCATTTTTAAAAATAGCAGCCACATCAGTTTGAACAGCATCATTAAAACGACGACATCACATTCTCTGTTAACTTTTATAACCATTGACACATCAGCAGTAACATTCTCAGGTCTTTCACAAAATTCATGCATTGATTTGAAAGAACGAACAAAAGGATTCACACGATCTAACTCAAAACCTATCTCACGCATAAGAAAAATTTCACATACATTGGTATTTCTATTCATTCTAATATTAGCAGCAGTATCAACATCATAAAAATATAATTGTGCATACATTGGAGGTCGACCATAAGCAGGAATTAAAGCACCAGTACGATGATAAAAAATATTATGAATTTTAAAATGATAAATACCACGTGCAGTAGAATCCGCTATATTACATTCAGAACTGATCATTGCAAATGCCGAATTATAGGAACGAATATTTGAAAGAAAACTTTTAGAACGTTTTTTTATAGCATTATCATTTGAATTCAATCCTTCGAAAATATTAGAGAAAAATGCATTTTCAGAAAGAGGAGGTAAATTAACTTTGCCTTTATGGCAACACAAAGAAAACGCTTCATTATTATTTGAAGTAACTTCTCTTGCAAAATGTTTGGCATGACAAAAATGACAACTCATATCCAAAGCACCACAAACATACGAATCAAAGTTACCTGGAATCACATTCAAAGCAGACTTGAACGAATCTCTCAAAATTACAAAGGGAATTTCATCATTCACCACATTCAATTCTAAATCATTCGCAACATTCATGACATGATCCGATTTGTGTGAATCCGAATCCGAATATAGGTTACACTAATATCAGTTAGCTGTGAAAATTTCAAATGAATCCATCTGCGAATAAAAAAGCCTAATGCTCCACAAAGTTTTAATCTAGCGTATTAATATATAAGAAGATATCAAATAAATTCAATATCAAACAAAATATCTTTATATCAATATCAAATATATCAATAACAAAATAATCGAAATAATCGAAATAACCGTCCTTGTTCAAAGACAAAAGACGACTGAAATGAAAGAAAATAAATTTTTAAGTTTCGTTTTTGTTGTTCGTTGTTCGATAGCTGATATATAAAAAAGAAAATATAAAAAATAAAATAAATTTTTAATTTCGTTTTTGCATGTATGTAAACTTATAATGCATATGTATATAAAAAGTTTTCCGTATATAATAACTTTTTTATTTATGATCCGATTTGTGTGAATCCGAATCCGAATATAGGTTACACTAATATCAGTTAGCTGTGAAAATTTCAAATGAATCCATCTGCGAATAAAAAAGCCTAATGCTCCACAAAGTTTTAATCTAGCGTATTAATATATATATATATATATATATATATATATATATATATATATATATATATATATATATATATATATATATATATATATATATATAAAATATATATATATATATATATATATATATATATATATATATATATATATATATATATATATATATATATATATATATATATATATATATATATATATATATATATATATATATATATATATATATATATATATATAGAAGATTTTTCTGTGAATTTCTTATTGGTTATGTTACATGTTTCCTTTTGAAAATGAATTTAACTAAGATGTCGATATCTTATGTGATTAAACTGGTACTTTTATGTTTTACCGAATCTGTTTGTTGCAAGAAATGACCAAAAACCCACGTTTTTCGTTTAACACGGTTTTCCATACAAAATTTATATTTTCGATTAACACGTGTAGGAAAATCTATTTCCAAATATATTTATTTTATTAATCAGCAAAGATGATCCGGTGTTATATCTCCAAGAATTTATTTCCAATAAAAAACTTTTAATAATCCTCAAAAGTTGATTTGATGTTATCAATCCAAATGTTTATTTTCAACAAGAATGAGTTTGGTTTACAAAATTATGACATAAATTTGCTATAATTCTAAAAGCTACGTTTAAATAAATCAAAAATATTGTTGCAGTTAATTATAGTTAAAATTGAATTAATTATGTAAAAAATACTTAATTACAACGATATAACCGAACTCTTCATCGATCTTATTTTAGTACAGGTTTGTGTATAGAGTTGTTTGTTTATTTGAATATTTTGATTTAAATGAATTTTATTTGTATTAATAGTTTAATTTGAATGAATAATTATCAATAAAAAAAAATACTTAAAAATAATAACATAAATGATTTGCAGTTGTTTTATTTGTTGATGATGGTGCTTCTAATATTTTTAACATACTCCCGCACGTTAAGAACTGGTGTTCTTAACTAATTATGATAATTGACTGCATTTCGTTTTGTATTGGTAAAAATTTGTTTTTGAAATAGTTGTTAATCAGAATTAACTGGCATCTTGATCAACTTGTTGACTGGACGTTTAATCTCACTATTTGCTGTTTTTAAAGTTACGACACGTACAATGCCATCAGCACCAGGATGAATGTTTATAACTCGACCAAGTAACCATTGATTTGGTTGTAAATTATCATCTTTAATCATTACGATATCATCCACAATTAATTGTTCAGATTTGGACTTCCATTTGTATCGGTGCTGTAAGGTTGTTAGGTAATCTCGCGACCAACATTTGGAAAACCCTTGCACACGCTGTTGTACATTTTGCCATCGAGATAATTTGTTCATACTGATGTCATCAAGCAATGGTTCTGGAATTGCTATCAAAGGTTCACCTATAAGGAAGTGACCAGGTGTTAATATTTGTAAGTTGGTCGGATCATCGTCTATTCTGCATAACGGCCTTGAATTCAGCAAAGATTCGATTTGAGTGATTAGCGTATTTAGTTCTTCGAAGGTGAACTTGGCATTACTAACTCGCTTTAAATGGTACTTGAACGATTTGACGGAAGCTTCCCATAGTCCGCCAAAGTTGGGTGCGCGTGGTGGAATAAAATGAAATGCTATATTTTTCTGCAATAAAAAATCAACAATTAAATTATTTTGTTGCTGGCTAATGATACCTTGTTTCATGCTGCGTAGTTCTCGATCAGCACCAGTGAAATTCGTGGCGTTGTCACACCAAATTTCTTCAGGTAGACCCCTGCGTGCTATGAATCTTTTTAATGCGGCAAGGAATGATTGGGTTTCTAAACTGCTCACGACTTCTAAATGGACTGCCTTGATTGATAAACATACAAAGACTGCTACATATGCTTTTTCTGAAGGAGCATTTTTTCGTTTGCTTGTTTTGATGTATAGTGGGCCTGCATAATCTAGACCAGTTTTTAAGAACGGACGACTTATACTGCATCTTGATGGTGGTAGATCTCCCATTTTTGTATTATTTTTAATTGAACGATGACGTAAACAAATGACACATGTCTTAATATGTCGTTTAATTGTGTATCGAGCTCCAATCATCCAATATCGTTGTCTCAAGATGTTTAAGCACAACGAATTACTGGCATGCATGTTGGCGTAATGAATCTCTCGAATTATTAAATCATTGACAGGATGATCTTTGGGAAGGATTATTGGATGTTTTACAGCATAGTTCATCGGAGCATTCCGTAACCGTCCACCGACTCGTAGTAGACCTGTGGAATCAATAAACGGATCTAGCGAAGATAAGTAATGTTTTACTGGTAGGGTTGAACCCTTGCTGATAACTGATAATTCTGGTCCGAATTTCATTTGTTGAACGTTCCGTAATATCACTAATTCAGCCTCATTTAATTCATTAATATTTATTGATAAATGTTGCGGCTTATGTATTTTGAGTTTGATTGCCCTTAAGATGTAAACCATGATTTTACGAACTTTGAACCAGGATGAATAATTCGTTAATAGTGGTGTGATTGTATCTTCTGTGGTGGTTGTATCCAAAAATACATTGACAAATTGTTCCCGTTCTTCTAGGTCAATTGATTTATCGGGTATTACTTTCGATGACTTCTCTGCTTTTGGCCAATTAGTTTCAGGTTCCGCAAGCCATGATGGACCCTTCCACCAGTGATTTAGATTCGGCATTATTTGTGGTTTTACACCTCGTGTAATGTAATCGGCCGGATTTTGTTTTGATTCTATATGTGCCCAATTTTTTCGTGGAATACTATCCAGTATCATTGAAGTTCGGTTGGCGATAAAACTTTTCCATCTTCTTGGCACATCCGAGAGCCAATGTAAGACAATCATGGAGTCTGTCCATGCGTAAATCGGTACATCTTCATAAGACAATGATTTTTTACAAAATTGTATTAAGCTACATAGCAAAACTGCTCCACACAGCTCTAATCTGGGTAGTGAAATTTGTTTTATTGGAGCAACCTTACCCTTAGCGCATATTATATTTACTGTGATGTCGCCAAATTTATTTTCTGCCCGTAAATAGATTACACTGCCGTATGCAGCTTCCGAAGCATCACAAAATGCGTGAAGTTGGAGTGCTGGTTGATTTTGAAGATGTGTTAAACATCTAGGAATTTTGATTTTTTCCATATGAGTAATATTGTCGTGAACGCTTCGCCATATTTTAACTATGTCATCTGGTAGATTGGAATCCCATTCAGCATTCAGTAACCACAACTTTTGTATAATGATTTTAAATAATATCACGGTTGGTGCTAACCATCCGAGTGGATCGTATATTTTTGATGCTGTGGAGAGTATACTTCTTTTTGTCCAGTTAGTTTCACAATCGGTTTGTTGTACTTTGAAGGAGAATGTATCAGATTCTGCATGCCACATTATTCCCAAGGTTTTAATGGATGCATCGTCTTCTATTAGTTTTGGTATCTCTTCGATTTCAGTTTGTGAAAATGACTGTAGAAATTCGGATGAATTTGATTTCCACTTTCTTAATTTGAATCCGCTACTATTTAAGATTTCAATCAGCTGATCTTTCAAAAGCAGAGCTTCTGCAAGTGAGTCACATCCAGTTAGTAAATCGTCAATGTAAAAATTATTACAAATTACGTTTGATGCTTCTGGATACGTAGCTTCGAAGTTTGATGTTGAATGTTGTAATGTTTTCACTGCTAAGAAGGGAGCACAGGCAGTTCCATATGTTAATGTATTTAATTTATACATTGTTATTGGATTACAAGTTTTATCGCGCCATAAGACTAACTGATAATTAGCATCTATTGGATTGACTAAAATTTGGCGATACATCTTTTCGATGTCAGCGACAAGTGCAATGCTGTGCTTTCGAAACTGTAGAACAATTGTTGTTAAATCGCGTTGAATATTTGGCCCAATTTGCAGTACATCGTTCAAAGAAACTGCAGTGGTAGTTTTGGAGGAGGCGTCAAAAACTACTCTGAGTTTGGTGGTGCTACTGCTTGCTTTCGTTACTGCATGGTGTGGTATAAAATATTTTGCATCATAGTCTACTGGAATATCTGACCATGAAACAGCACTCATGTGACCTTGCTCGAGATATTCTTGCATAAAAGCTTTGTAATCGTTGGCAAAATCTTGCGAGGTAGCGAATCTTCTTTCCATTGCTAGTAGCCTTCGACGTGCCATTTGCCATGAGCTGCCCAACTGTTGCCGTGGTTGTTTGAATGGCAATCGTACTGAAAATCTGCCATTTATATCTCTTGTTGTTGTTTCAAGATAATGTGATTCCCACCAATTCTCAGATGAGGTTCTGTGCAATTGATCTGGAATTTCTTCCACATTCCAAAATTTCTTAAGTGTCTCGTTGATGTCATCTTCTTGATTACTTGTCGTGATTGAATTGATCACTGCATGTAGATTGACTGTTTCTTGTGAACCTGCTGTTACTGATCCAGCAATTAACCAACCAAATTTAGAACTTTGTAACAGAGGTAAACCAGACATCTTTCGTTTTTCTGGTTCTAAAATTTCGAAAAACACGTCTGCGCCTAATAGAATATCGATGACGTTGTGTCGATAGAACTCCGGATCAGCTAAATTCAAACTTTTTAGTACAGGATGTTGAATAAACTGATGTTGTCGGATTGGTATTAAATTGGTAATGCGAGGTATGATATGAGCAGTGATATGTATAGTGTATTGTTTATCTATACGTGAAACAATTGTCATATCAGATTTTCCCTTTGTTGATCCAGCAGAGGCTGATGCTAGGCCGTGAATTGAAATGGATGAATGTGATCGCTTTAAGCCTAGGTTTTGGATGCATGACTCTGTCACAAAGGACATTTGTGAGCCGGAATCAAGCAGTATTCTTGCCAGCTGGAGTTTTCCTGTAGATGATGTCACGTATACTAACGCTGTTGGTAATATAGTGTCATGTGCTGAGTAAAGTGTATGTAAGCTTGTTGCTTGTTTGGTTTCAGACAAGGATGAATTGGAACTAGGTTGACTTGGATTGGAGACTTCACATAGGTCATTGGAAAACGTATAAAGGTTTGTGGAATTTGAAGAATGTGGCTTTGGCAAAGATTTTGGATTTTGAGACGGATGCAATAAGGTATGGTGGCGGTGGTGACAAATGAGACAGGATAATTTATTGTAGCACTGACTGGATGAATGGCCTTTTTTTAAACAATTGTGACACAACTCATTTTCTTTGACAGCTTTATCTCGTTGTTCTATTGTCATATTTTTGAAAATGGGACATTTATAAATAAAATGAGAACTTTGACAAATAACACATGTTATTGGATTGATCACATTAGCTACAAATGTTTTGCTTGAATGCTTTCCAGTGACAATTGGTTTTTTAGTAGTGACCTCACACATTTCAACTGCATCGCATCTTCCATTCATAAACGCAATAAATTCAACGAAAGTTGGAAAATTTTTGTCGGCTACCTGTTTGGCCCATAGCTGTTTGGATTCGTTATCGATTTTCATCAGCATTATGTAAATTAACCACGGGTCACGCAGCTCGGCTGCATTTCCTAAAGCTCTAAGTCCTCGAACAACTTCATCTGCTGTTTCAGTTATGCGACGTAATTCCTTACTGTTGACTTGCTGACACGGCTTTTGCTCAAAAAATGATTGGATAAGGGAATTCAAAATTGGATTCATTTTGTTATACCGGTTACACAACTTCTCCCAGGCTTCCGTGTAATTAGCTTCGGTGATAGCAATATGTCTAACTAACGACGCAGCATCACCCTTCAACAATCCATTTAAAATTTGAAACTTATATACACTGCTTAAATTATTGTTATTGTGCACCGTGGATGTATATAGGTCATGAAAAGATGGCCAATATTGGTAATTTCCAGAAAACGGTTCGATGTTGATTTTAGGGAGACGTGCTTGTTTCGTAGCGTTAATGCCTTCATAAAAGGTTCTTTGTTGCCCAATGAAATTTTCTAAGGTTGTGTTTAAATCTATAGAATCTTTAGATACGAGCTTGCGGATAGCTGCAGCTTGTTTGAGTAACGTACGAGCATTGTAATACAATGCATCAACAGTTTCGGTAATAGGCACATATTTATCATTACTGAAAAGTTGGACTTCGTATTCATTAAATGCTTGATAGCGCGTTTCTAAACTATCTGAATGGGTCGTAATTGCTTCTAATGATACGTCATCATTAATTGATTCTGCAAATTTTAATATATTTTTTATTTGCGACACTGAACGGTCGCGAAGACGTTCTACACGATCAGACATTGTTCTTTATACTTAATTTAATAACACAGATCACTATATTTTATGATTATTTACACGCACAATTTATTTAATATCACAGGTTTAATAATAAATTGATATGTACTTATCTTTTCTCTTGTGATATGTATTATCCCGGGTTTCGGCACCAAAAAATGTAGGAAAATCTATTTCCAAATATATTTATTTTATTAATCAGCAAAGATGATCCGGTGTTATATCTCCAAGAATTTATTTCCAATAAAAAACTTTTAATAATCCTCAAAAGTTGATTTGATGTTATCAATCCAAATGTTTATTTTCAACAAGAATGAGTTTGGTTTACAAAATTATGACATAAATTTGCTATAATTCTTAAAGCTACGTTTAAATAAATCAAAAATATTGTTGCAGTTAATTATAGTTAAAATTGAATTAATTATGTAAAAAATACTTAATTACAACGATATAACCGAACTCTTCATCGATCTTATTTTAGTACAGGTTTGTGTATAGAGTTGTTTGTTTATTTGAATATTTTGATTTAAATGAATTTTATTTGTATTAATAGTTTAATTTGAATGAATAATTATCAATAAAAAAAAAATACTTAAAAATAATAACATAAATGATTTGCAGTTGTTTTATTTGTTGATGATGGTGCTTCTAATATTTTTAACAACACGTTTTTATCAGGAACGTATTTACCGTGTAAAACGGGGGATAGGTGTATACAGTAATTAGTTATGTTTATTATACTACGTAATCAGGTGAATTTAAATTTTTGTTATGATGAACTCTATTAAGACAATCGTCAACATATGGTATTTTTATAAATGTGTTTTTTTTTTTGTTTGGTTATTTTTGTAATTAATTTTAGTAATTATTTTTCAGTAATTATTTTTGTAGAATGGATAGGACAAGTTTGGACAATCGATGACTGCTTGCGTGACTTTGGCTTGGAAATGGTTGGTGGTGAGGTGCTATGTCAGTTATAGGGGGTCATTATCTAACAGCTGACCGTCTTAGTACTTTCACATCAAATACAGTTTTAAAATCAGCTCTCAATAAGAAAACGGGATTGAAGATTTGCAGTTTTAATTCGTGTAGCCTTTTTCCTAAATTAGATGAAATCAGAGCTTTGTTGGATAATGTTGAGATGGATATCATTTGTGTGTCAGAGAGTTGGCTTAAGGAACATATTACTGATACATCGCTTCAAATACCAGGGTTTAAGCTTTACAGGAATGATCGTGTTACTAGAGCTGGTGGGGTATGCATGTATATTAAATCAAATATCTCTTCTAAAGTCCCTTTTAGGTCAACGAATAATAATTTTGAAATGATATTATTAGAATTGAGAATTGGTCGATGTAAACTACTTGTTGGTACTGCATATCTACCCCCACGCGTTAACCATTATGATGAACTAGAAGTAATTTTAAACAACTTTTCGATATCCTTTGGTGATATTATTCTTTGTGGCGACTTTAATCAAAATTTATTGCGTGGTGACTCAAGAGTTGAAAAGTTTCGAGATATTTTGGATAGTTGTGGGTTATCTGCTCAAAATACTGAGCCCACATTCTTCTACGGAACTTCATCTTCACTGCTTGACTTGGTTATCACTAATACTAATAAGATAAGCTTTCTTAATCAGCTCTCTATTGGTTGTTTCAATCATGACTTTTTGTTTTTTACATATGAAATGTTGCATTCCAATCCAACGGTAGATAGATCGTTTAGAGATTTCAAACATATTGACTACTCTAGGTTGAATGGGTTTATATCATCATCTACTTGGGACTATCTTTATTGTACTCCCAATATTAATGAACAAATGGAGTTTCTCAACAGCGTTATTAATGAAGCTTTTGATAGGTTTGTACCGTTAAAAACATGTCGAATGAGCACCTCTCGACCGCAATGTTTTTGTTCTGAAATAGAGGATCTAATACTGCTTCGTGACTTTGCTTTCAAGCGGTGGAAATCGTTAAGAACACAGGAATCTAGATTGGCGTATACATTCTAAAGGAATAAGGTTACAGCTTTAATTAAAGAACGAAAAAAGTCGTTTTTAAATGAGATTTTGGATCCAAAATTAAGTCCTAAAGTTTTCTGGAACAGGATAAACAATTTAGGATTAAATGAGTCACAAAAGCCTACAGAGTTGTTATTTTCAGCTTCTGAACTTGCGAATCAGTTTTCCCAGGCAAGTACACGAACTAAGGATGAAACAACTGCTTGTAATGTGCCTAAACAAATGGTTTTTAATGAGCCTAATTTAAACATTCATATAGTGGCCCTACATTCTCTTTTAGAAATATAGATTTATTGGAACTCGCTTTAACCTTAAACTATGTGTCATCAAATGCCATTGGACTTGATGGCATATCAATGAAGTTCTTTAAAATTATATTCCCTTTGATTGAGTGTTACGTGTTATACTTATTTAACTGTATGCTTACCAAATCAGTTTTTCCTGAATGTTGGAAATGTGCTAAAATAATTCCTGTGGCAAAAGTATCTGATCCATTATCGACAGCCGACTATCGACTTATAAGTACTCTGCCTACATTATCTAAAGTATTCGAGCGAATCTTAAAAACTCAAATAACTGAATACTTGGATGGCAACAAGTTACTAAATAGCTATCAATCAGCTTATAGACGCTCATATGGCACTCTGCAATTCTTAACATTACCGATGATATACGCAGGAATATTGATAATGTAGAGGCTACTGTACTTGTATTGCTCGACTTTAGCCGGGCTTTTGACTCAATTGGCTTCGATCAGTTAATTGGGAAACTATGCCAAGAATTCAAATTTTCACGGCCAGCTTGTAAACTGATTCACTCATACTTAACAAATCGAACACAAAAAGTATTTGTTGGTGGCGTCTTCTCGGACTCAATTAATGTTGTATCTGGTGTACCTCAAGGTTCAGTGTTGGGTACTTACTTATACTTACTTTTCTCCTTATTCATAAATGATCTCCCTAGGATGATTAAATATTGTAAATATCATTTATTTGCAGATGATGTTCAAATTTATTTCAGTGCCAAACTTGAGCAAATTGGAGCATGTATCGAGAAAATAAATGTGGACATTAGTTCTATTTTAAGATGGTCAGTGATGAATTTTCTGTCTTTGAATGCCGAAAAATCTCAAACCATGGTAGTTTATAAAAGATCTGTAAACATCATAAATGTACCCCAAATTAGAATAGATGATGTCTGTATACCTTTTTCCTCAAAAATTAAGAATCTTGGAGTGCTAATGAACAGCTCTTTAACTTGGTGAGGAAACGGATAACATTCATCTTGAGAACCTTGTGGACTGTAGCTAGAGATGCAGATGTGGTTCTAAAAAAAAGGCTATTTTTTTCTTACATTCTGCCCCATTTCATTTATTGTGATACAGCACTTTTTGGTATGTATGAATATGATCTGTATAAAATCCAGTTAACGTTTAATTCTTGTGCTCGTTATATATATGGTAAACGTAAGTTTGACCACATTTCAACTTATTCAAAAATGATATTGGGGTGTAGCATTCGTGATTACTATGTGTATCGAGTTTGGGCGTATATATTTAAGATATTGAAGTCTGGCGAGCCTAGTTATTTAAATGACAAATTGCAAAAACTTCGTTCTACCAGGGCGAACAATATAATGATTCCGCGGAACTCGTCTCTGCTACTTAATAGCTCCTTCTTTGTCAGGGGTGTCAGCTGTTGGAATTCGTTGCCTTCTGAGCTGAAGTCATCCAATACACCAGCTAGTTTCAAGCAAAGGTATTTCAGGCACTTCGATTATGTGTGAAAAGTTTCATCCATTCTTCTGTCCTATAATTTAAATGATATTTATTCATAGTTATATTAGTCTATTACTGTAAACGAACTATTTAGATTAGTTATAGTCTATTACCAGTATTTAACATTCACTTTATAAATTAAAAAATTTAGTAATAATATGCAGTGTCAATCCATTACTAATTTAATTGATATTGATTGATACATATATATTCAAAAGTGTAAACTTACATATATGTAAATAGTAAATAAATAAATAAATAAATATAAATTTAATAATACTGATGTTTTGAACAGCGAAAATCCGCACATGAACTATGGTTTTGTGCAGGAAAAGCATGTAAAGAAAACAAGAAGAAGTATGAATAATAAAGTATACACACATAAGAGTTTGGATAATACAAATGAAAATAATATATCAATTGATAAAAATGAAGTTATTGTAACATTTAGCGAAAATCCGCATATGACTTTGGTTTTATGCTGGAAAAGTTAATATGGAAAATGAAAGATGAAAATATCGTGAAATTAGGGCTTAAAACTGATGATGAAAGATTTACACGTGTTAAAATAAATGAGTTCAAAGAGATATTTACCGAGCGTCAGTCGGAATTGAACAAAAATGATAAGCAAACAGATCTAAAAATATAAATATATGAGGCTCCATTAAAGATTAATGATAGTGACAAAATGATAGAAATTATAAAAGAATTTCATAATACACCACACGCTGGAGGACACTCAGGTGTGAGAAGAACGATTACTAAAATTAAACAACGTTATACATTTCAGAATCTGAACAAACTGGTAAAGAATTATGTTAATAGATGCAAAGTATGTGCTAGGAACAAACAAATTAGAAATATAAGAGAAAGACTAACCATTACTGAAACTCCTAAAACTAGTTTTGAGATAATTTCAATGGACACAGTAGGTCCATTAAGACCGACAGGTACTAACAGATATATACTTACAATCCAATGTGACTTGACAAAATATTTCGAAGCAATTCCGCTAGAAAATAAAGATGTAAAGACTATAGCTAAAGCACTAGTAGAAAAGTTCATTTTGAAATATGGACATTTCAAAATTCTAGAGACTGATATGGGCACTGAATTCGTAAATGAAATCATGAAGCATATATGTTCATTTTTTTCAATTAATCATGTAACTTCAACACCATACCATCATGAAACACTTGGGTCCATCGAAAGGAATCACAGAGTTTTAAATGAGTATTTACTTTCGTTTACACATGATTACAATTGGGAAGACTGGATTCCGTACTTTGTATTTTGTTATAATATAACACCACACACTGACACGGGTCATTCTCCTTACGAACTAATTTTTGGTAAACTAGCGTCGTTACCAACAGACGAAAAATTCATAACAAGTGCACCAGTATATAATCTTGAGGACTATGCTCAAGAATTGAGATTTCGTTTGCGACATGCAAACAATAAAGCCAATGAACTTCTACATCTAGCTAAATTGAAGCGTAAAGTCATATACGATCAAAGAGCAAACCCTTTGGACATTAAAGTTTGATTAGTGAAAAATGATAAATATTTAAGACAGTTTTGTATATACAATAATTTTATTATTATGAAACATATTTTATTGTTTTTAATTATTGAATCACCGTTTAATTTTATTTAATGAGTATCAGTGGTCATTGGTATTTCTTACTTCACAGAAATATTTAAAAAAAAGTTGTATACTTGAATAGAGAATATAGAAACTAAGAAAGGTTATATTGAAAGGTTGCGTTTTTTTAGCGTATGGTTTTTATGACATTTTAATGTGTCATAAAAACTTAAAATAGGTAGATTTTTCTATCAAATCTACCTAAGACAAAACATGAATACACATTAAATGAGCTTACAATCAATTTGATTGCGCGTCTTTTAGTTAAAAATTAAAAAGTAAAATCTTGGAGCATTGGGCAGTACATTTGAACATTAGATGTTTACATGGGAGAAATTGTGAATAGTTAAACTCAAATAACTGGATGAATAATTGGAATTTTTCAATTCTAAAACCAGTTTTGGAATCCTCTAATTAAACCTTACATGTTTCAATCAGAAAAAATTTTACGTGTTTCGTGGCGGTATCGAACCCCATTCATCAGTAACACAAATTCGATACCTTGTGTTATACACGTTTTATCAACTGAGCCATTCAATTGACATGTTTTTGTGGAAATTTTTAGTTAGTGAATTGAAACGTCATCAACAATTACAATGAAGTTAACAATTTCACAAAGATTGCCGACCTAACGACATGATATATTCAATTAATTATTTCTAATTAATTATCTATCTAATTTTTATAGAGTTATTTCGATTAATTCTCAAGACGCTACTATTTCATTAAGTATGGTAAGTTAATGATATCCATTATTTTACGTACACATTCTCAATGTGGTAGAATCATTACAATTAGTTGTTATTCAACTAATCTGAAAATCAATTTTTAATATGATCTAGGTTGATCGGGGGGTTAATTTTTATATGGGAGAAATTGTGAATAGTTAAACTCAAATAACTGGATGAATAATTGGAATTTTTCAATTCTAAAACCAGTTTTGGAATCCTCTAATGTGGGGTTCGATACCGCCACGAAACACGTAAAATTTTTTCTGATTAAAACATGTAAGGTTTAATTAGAGGATTCCAAAACTGGTTTTAGAATTGAAAAATTCCAATTATTCATCCAGTTATTTGAGTTTAACTATTTACAATTTCTCCCATGTAAACATCTAATGTTCAAATGTACTGCCCAATGGTCCAAGATTTTACTTTTTAATTTTTAACTAAAAGACGCGCAATCAAATTGATTGTAAGCTCATTTAATGTGTATTCATGTTTTGTCTTAGGTAGATTTGATAGAAAAATCTACCTATTTTAAGTTTTTATGACACATTAAAATGTCATAAAAACCATACGCTAAAAAAACGCAACCTTTCAATATAACCTTTCTTAGTTTCTATATTCTCTATTCAAGTATACAATTTTTTTTAAAATATTTCTGTTAAGTAAGAAATACCAATGACCACTGATACTCATTAAATAAAATTAAACGGTCATTCAATAATTAAAAACAATAAAATATGTTTCATAATAATAAAATTATTGTATATACAAAACTGTCTTAAATATTTATCATTTTTCACTAATCAAACTGTTAAAGCATTATACAAAACATATCGTTGTCGGATGTTTTGGGTTTAATCAAAAGAACCAATATTTTTTCTTGATACATTCTAATTTTATTCGCTCAGCAGGAGACCCCTTTTTCTTAATTTAAGGAACACGTTTTAAATAATACTTAAATTCAACTTCTTCATTTTTTAGTTAATTGTGTTTTTTTACACTATATGAAAATTAGTATACAAATATACATAAATAAGTCAATATGTCGTAGTCGTAGCATAAAAAAAAGCTTTGTTGTTCAAATGTTACCCTTCTGGAAGCCATTTAAAGCTTTTTAGAAGCAAAAAACATTTATTTAAAGCATCGTTCTGCATCCGACCATCAGATCCCTAATGCTAGTCTTAAAAATTTGATCATGTTATGGCAAAAACACACTTAAAATAAAACAAAAGGCATATTTGATTCTGAATTTAATCTCCAACTGCAAAATATTTGTGGATTGAAAGCCAATCGTGACGTGCAACGTCATTTCTAGCATGACAAACATCAAATTATTTGTCATAAACACAAGTTTATGAAAACTATCACCCAGACGAAACATTTAAGCCCAAACACAAGCTTGAATCATCTTTTAAACTTCATCAAAGTGTATGTGCATACATTCATGAGAGTGTTGGATATAAACGCTTTCCAAATTTTGAGTAGTATGTAAGGTTTGTTTTCCTGAAATTTCTTTATTTACAATAGCTTAATACCTGTCCCCCAAACAAACATAATCCCAATATGTTTAATTTTAAGTATCTTTATAGCTTGTAATTCTCGCTATATAAATATCAATGGGGTATAGCTAGTCATTCGCGCTATAAAAATTCAGTGTTTATTCCAGTTAATCCTAATTTATTTTTCTTCCCAATTTGTAAAATTATTTCTGATAATATGTAAATAAAATCTGCAACATAGGTTGAATTATAATAATGTAACTACTTATGTGTAATAATAATGTGAAATGTTCTTCAAACTTAACTCGTTACATTCGAGAAATTAAACAATAGCGGTTGATCAAATGTATTTGCTCAATTTTCACTAAACCATTAGTTAGTAATAACTAATAAATAAATACTATATAATGATTCTCATAAACTCTTGATATCATAAAGATTCTTTTATTACTAATAATATTTATATTTTAATTGTTTTATTTAATATAAAAACATTTATTAATACGGATAATATCCACAGAGAACATAACAGATTTCATAAGCTTTTAAATCAATCTCACACAAAAATTAAATTAAAGGAAAACTTTTACTAATTAAAATGGAAATAACATATTTGAAAATCATCAAAACTATTCTTGTTAAAAGAAACTTAAAAACTAATTTTTTGTTTCACATTTTTTAAACTACTCGATTAGATTTTAAATTTTAAATTTTTCAGTTTTAATATACGCCACATACACCCCCTTTCCAGTGATATTGATATATAGAATTATCATGATAAAAAGGTGTTAACAATGTGTGACGTATAAAAGAAAATATAAATTTTGAAATAATTGCAAATCTTGCATTAAAAACTTATTTCGTAAACAAAAATTTTAATTTTGAAATTTGATAATTGAAGTTAGCAATTTGGAAGGTGGGCGCGTGATCCGACCAGACCTGGTAATAGAAGTTAGAGGTTGTAAGTTAAATCGCACTGTTTTTTTAATTTTGATCGGAGTGCTCGAAATTGAAATTGAAGAAGGATCGGAGTTAGAGATGTGATCCTGTTTCGTAGAATTCGAAACAGGTATCGAAGAAAAGTGCTGAGGAGAACTAGATATTATCGGTGAATGGTTATTCAGGGATCATTCAGATTTAGTGCTATCCTGAAAGCTGTGTTTCAATCTGTCGATACTAACTTTAACCATTCTTCCTCTAATATCTATAGTGAAAGTATTGTCATAACGATTGATGACGAGATAGGATCCTTCGTAGGGTTGTGGATAGGATCCATCGTAGGGCAATGACTTACGGACCGTGTCTACTCTGAGGAAAACGTGGGAGCAGGTTTTCAAATCGTTGAAAACAAAAACGTTATCATTTCAGTGACGAGAAGAAGTAACAGGTCGGAGATTGTTGAACTGTAGCTTGAGGTTAGCTACAAATTCCGACTGTGGAACCAATGTCATTTGTTCCGATAAAAAGTGTCCCGGCAAGCGTAAGGTAGATCCATACGCATAGAGGGATCAGTTTTTATTAATTTGTTAATTTTTTCTATTTTTTGATCCACGGGTGTGACAACCCCGCGTACTCCAGTCCCTGTTATTGGCACATGAGTTAACGTGAGATATCACATACCACTGGCAATAGTAGTGAGATATCACTAGCCAAGGTGATATCTTAGGGGTGCTGGCGGATGAACTGTATTCAGTCAACGGCAGCACTCTCAATCTTAGCTAATGAATATTCCTTGATGCTGAAACGTTGTAGCTTGCTCGAAGAAACGAGCTTTCATATAACTATATATCTGAGCTTTAATCATTGAAAAATATACTGCGTCCCATAATCAAGGATTATGCCATTAGCTGGACTATTGGCAAATCAGTTTTAGTTTTGTTCCTGCAAATTTTTAAAACAAATTTGCTTTTTATCTCTTATTTTATTTTTATTTTCCCTATCCTATCACGAAATATTGGCCTATGTCATATTTTATGTGTGATAGGATTTATAGTTTAGTTGTCCATTATTTAACAAAAAATATTAAAAAAACAAAAAAAAACAGATTTGCGTCCATTAACATCCTTAGAACGCATGTTGTTGTGGGACCTTGGTCTTAAAAGGTTTTTATGTGTTGTTGTGACACATATTGTAATGCCTACTACACATCACATTTTATTAAAAAAAAAAAAAAAAATACACTAATTCCGCGGAGGTAGATTTAAAATTTTTCCGAAAAGCTGTGCGCAGTCCAAGAAGTACAGTCGCGAGAGTACATGTCCAATCTTGTCGATCATGACACATTATGGCCGCTTTCAATGTTCGATAAAAACGTTCGATCATGCCATTACATTTAGGATTATAAGCTGTGGTTTGTCGATGTTCGAAACCTAACAGCTTTTAAAGTTCAGAATATAATTGTGATTCAAATTGTGATCCTCGATCGGTCACAATGAAATTCGGAACCCCGAAGCGGCCCAGAATAAATAGCAGTGGCTACAGTTGCAGCCGTAATTTCTGAAATCGGGATGGCTTCGGGCCATCTTGTGTATCTGTCGATCAGAGTTACACAATACCGTTGTCCTTCAGATGAAGGCATCGGTCCCATAATATCTAAATGAACTTCGGAAAATCGTTTTGAAGCTGAAGAATAATTAGATAGAGGAGATCGAGTGTGTCGTGAAATTTTCGATTTCTGACACTCTAAACAGTTTCGAGTCATTTCCCGGACATCTTTTTTTATTGACGGGCAGACCACGGCGTCAGTCAGTAATTTAATAGAAGAATTGATTCCGGGATGAGAGATGTTGTGCATTCACACGAAAACGTTTTGACGAAACTGTTTTGGAATAAATGGACGTAGGTTCCTCGTTGAAACGTCACAATAAATCAATTTGTTAGAGTGAAAGGATAGAGGAAACTGTTGGAATTTAAGCGTCGTGCTATTTTCCAAAAGTAGTTCCTTTAACTCTGAATCATTAGTTTGAGCATCAGCAATTGCCTTCCTATAACTCTGAATTGCCAACTGCTTTGTCGAAAGGGTCGACCATAATAGCAAGTTGGGCATCTAAACGACCATAATAGCAAGTTGGGCATCTAAAGAAGGATGAGCGAGCATCGTAGCATCGCTGAGTTGCTTTTTACAGTTTGTAAAAGCTTGAAGAAAAGATTCCGACCAGTTAATCAGTCGTTTGTCGTTCTTTTTTGAGCATTTTAAGAAATCATTTAAAATGGATTGATCACCGGCAGCGTGAGGAATGAAACGTCGATAGAAATTGATCATTGCGAGAAATCGACGTAGTTGTTTGACCATTTGAGGGGTGGGAAAATCGGAAATAATATCCACTCGTTCTTTCGTTGGTCTAATGCCGTTTAAATCGATGGTATGATCTGTGAAATTTATTTCGTGTTGTGCGAAGTTGCACTTGTTAAGGTTAATGATCATACTAGCATTTTGCAATTTTTGAAAGATGACCTTAAGATGTCCTAAGTGTTCGACATATGACTTAGATGCGACAAGTAGGTCGTATAAATAGACGAAGTAGAAATCTAAACCACGTAAAATGGTGTACGTGTGTCGCTGAGACGTTTGACCAGCGTTTCTTAAACCGAATCCAATTCGTGTGAACTCGAAAAGTCCGAATGGTGCTGAGATAGCTGTCTTAGGAATATCAGAGGGCTTAATAGGAATTTGGTGGTAAGCTCGCACTAGGTCAATAGTCGAGAAAATAGTGCAACCTGCAAGTTGTTGCGAAAAATCCTGAAGAAAAGGAATGTTGCATTTGTTGGGGACTGTGATTTTATTTAAGCCACGGCAATCACCGCAAACACGAATACCACTTGTTTTATTCTCGACCAGTGAAGTGGACTGGACCATTGACTACTAGAGGGTCTACAGATTCCTTGTTCTAGCATATAGTCAAATTCAGACTTTCTGCGTCAGTGTTAGATTTTCCTAACCGCGTGAGAATAGTTGGTTTGATTGAGTCATATGGACGATTAAGATCAGGTTGTGCAATCATATCACTAACTAGTTGGGCCAACTCTGGGGTGAGGGTGCGACAAAAAGTTCTAAAATTTGAACTTTGGACTTGTGACTCGATCGCTACTAAATTGAGCTTCGAGCGTTAAAAGCTATAAATTGGGTTGAATATGCCAAAAGAGAGTAGGATTAAAACCTATGGCATTAATATCGTTGCCGCTTTTAGGTATAGGTATAGCATTACTGCTACAAGGTGCTTGATCGTTAATAATAGGATAAATTGGATTTTCGGTAGCTAGTGCTACAGTTCGTGCAATTGCGTCATTCAGTTTGCGTTGTGAAAACATTTTAGGGGTCTCTTCAGAAACTGGAGGAACCGCGTCAACCATTTAAAAAAATATTTAAGTAAAAATAATATCGCGAAAACCAAAAAAAAAGACAAGCAATAGGACAAGATAAGCAATTATAAATTAAATTTTAATATTTTAAAAATTAAATTTACTGTAGTAATAATAATTAATTATAAAAAATGAAGTGCGCAATCTTTACACGCTGTTGAAGTAAAACTTCTTTGGCCACTGCAGCAGGTATTACTAAAAATATTAAATATAAAATAAAATAGATATGTCATATTGAAATTTAGAGTTTCTTTCTAATATTCTTGATAATATAATTTACAACAATGTGTAATAAAAAGCCATATTTACATGTTTTACAAAGTCTTACAACGTATTACAAATTTCACGATGGATACATGTCCACTTAATTTAACAATTGGTACAACAATTGATGCATTTTTCAATAAATTTAGCAAATTTGTCACAACCTCTAATTTCATATTTCAATTATGCTAATAATTGAATTCACTTTCTAATACATTATGCAAATATTGCTTTTTATTACACAGTAAATTATATTATCAAGAAATGCAACTCTAAATTGCAATATGACATATTTATTTTATATTTCATCTTTTTATTAATACCTGCCACAGTAGCCAAAGAAATTTATTTCAACCGCGTGCAAAGATTACACGACAAAACAAATTTAATCCACACAAATATTTTTTTCCCGCCCGGGAAAGCCCAGGATGCAAACTCTAAATACCATGACCACCATGACCACCGTGACACCACCATGACCATCATGACCATCATGACCACCGTGAACACTATGACCACCATGACCACCATTATCACCATGACTACCATGACCACCTTGATCACCATGACCACCATGACCGCCATGACCAACATGACCATCATGACTACCGTGAACACCATGACCATCATGGCCACAGTGAACACCATGACCACCGTGACCACCATGACCACCGTGTCCACCATAACCACCATGACCACTATGACTACCATGACCACCAAGACCACCATGACCACCATGGCCCCCATGACCACCGTGACCACCATGACCACCATGACTACTATGACCACCATGACCACCGTGAACACCATGACCACGATGACCACCATGACCACCATGACCACTATAACCACTATGACCACTATGACCACCATGACCACCATGACCACCATGACCACCATGACCACCATGACCACCATGACCGCCATGACCAACATGACCATCATGACCAACGTGAACACAATGACCACCATGAGCACCGTGACCACCATGGCCACCATAACCACCATGACCACTATGACCACCATGACCACCATGACCACCATGACTACCATGACTCCCATGACCACAATGAACACCATGACCACTATGACCACCGTCACCACTGTGACCACCATGACCACCATGACCACCATGACCACCGTGAACACCGTGATCATCATTACCACAATGACCACCATGACCACCATGACCACTATTACCACCATGACCACCATGACCACCAAGGCCATCATTACCACAATGACCACCATGACCACACCATAACCACCATCTACAATCGACACATCCAACTCATATAACATTTAGTACGAGACTGCATAAGTGAATAAAAAATATAATAACAAATGAACAAATGAATCACTTGACCATACAAACCAAAAAGACCACCAAACATGCTTCCATTCCTGAACCAGTTATTCGATTTTGCTCAAATTTCAAAACGGTGCTTTTTGTTATCTTATATTTCATTATATATGCTATTTACCAAGATTTGCGACAGCTTATTTCTCTGCCTTTAAAAAAAGCCAAATATGCTGCCATTTTTATTAATTTACGATTCTAAGCATCCATTGTAAACAAAAATGGAGCAGACATATAATATTTTGAAAACTGATATTAAATTAAATTAAAATACGCCAAAAATTCGGATTGAAAATCATTAAATTTAATTCAAAATTATGTTTTTTTAATTGAATTTCAGTTAAATTTTTAAGCATCGAAAAATATGAACTATTTCTATAATGCACCAAAAACCAGTGAATATTTAAAATATGTGTGTCATAACTCATAATCGAATTGTATCGTATATTTGCCGAATAATATGTTCGGTTTTTATACTTCCGTTGCAAAATTCTCATAACGCGCCTAAAGAAGTTTTACTTCAATAATAATAATTTAATTTTTTTATTTTTTTTTAAATAGTAATAATCAAATATGTACTTGGTTTCTAAATATTTGTTAGTTCAATTGTTGTGTTCCTTTTGAAATTCGGGGTCACTAATTATAGCTTGTAATTCTCGCTAGATAAATATCAATTGGGTATAGCTAGTCGTTCGCGCTATAAAAATTCAGTGTTTATTCCAGTTAATCCTAATTTATTTTTCTTCCCAATTTGTAAAATAGTTTTTGATAATATGTAAATAAAATCAGCAACTTCAACCTTTATAATAATGTAACTACTTATGTGTAATAATAATGTGAAATATTCTTCAAACTTAACTCGTTACATTCGAGAAATTAAATAATATCGGTTGATCAAATGTATTTGCTCTGATTTCACTAAACCATTAGTTAGTAATAACTAATAACTAATAAATAAATTCTATATAATGATTTTCATAAACTCTTGATATCATAAAGATTCTTTTATTGTATATAATCTTTATATTTTAATTGTTTTATTTAATATAAAAACATTTATTAATATGGATAATATTTAATTTAGATTTAATATTTAATTTTAGATAATATGTCATAAACTTTTAAATCAATCTTACACAAAAATTAAATTACAGGAAAGCTTTTACTAATTAAAATGGAAATAACATATTTGAAAATCATCACAACTATTCTTGTTAAAAGAAACTTAAAAACTAATTTTTTGTTTTACATTTTTGAAGTAAAACTTCTTTAGGCGCGTTATTAGAATTTTGCAACGGAGATATAAAAAACGAATATAATATTCCGCAAATATACGATACAATTCGATTATGAGTTATGACACACATATTTTAAATATTCACTGGTTTTTGGTGCATAATCATGGTATAACGAATATAAGGTATTCTTGACAGCTAATCGAAAATTTTGTATGACGTCATCCGGCGTAAATATAAAGAACCAAAAAATGTTTTAATTTGAAAATTAGAGAAAACATAATTTTTACGTTATGGTTTTCCTTATTTTTTTCATTAACAATTTTCATTAACAATTAAGTTTTCTAACTCTAAAGAACATTTTACAGGGTAGGTAATTCGACGTCCACGCCATGCTGCAGGGGCAATGCAGACAGAATTAGGTTGGTGTATCGGAGACAAGCAGAGAAAAACTGCTTAGTCTATTTAGTCTATTACGCTACATGACGGCGAATTGGCGCCTTAAAACTTCTTATAACCTTAACATCATAACAGAACCATTAACGAAAATTTGGGTTGGGACTGAGGTTAATACCATCACTCCGAAAAAAAAGCTTTGTTAAATTTGATAACCAAAAAAGAATACCAGACACTAACAAAACAACAGAAGTTTTACCTGGACGTCAGAAAGAACCAAACTACCGAATCGGAACGTGAAACGTGTGCAGCCTGATCGCTCATGATACTTTAATAAGCCTAGAAACAGAGGCTTAGAGGCATAGGATGGATATCATTTATCTGCAAGAAATTAGACAGCCAATAATCGGAAAACAAAACTCGAATAGTCACTCTTTATGCAGTAGTGGTCATTCTTCTCGAAATGAATTTAGTACTGGTTTCCTTGTTGGTGCACGCATACAAGAAGCCGTGTTGAAATTCATCCTGGTCAATGAGAGGATTTGCTACTTAGGGGTACGCGGTACATAAAACAATATTTCTCTTATTGTCTTGCATGCACCTACTGAAGCTTAGACCGTCAATATTTTCTACATAGCACTGGAGGAGGTTATGAAATCAACACCAACAATGATAATGGTGAGAGAATGACTGAGTTTGCATTATCAAATAATTTGAGAATTGCCAGTACTTTCTTTTCGCATCGATCGATTCATAAGCAGACTTATGTTTTTAAACTGAATGGAAACTCGAAGTCAAATTGATCAAGTACTAGCAATAACACGTTTCTTTTCGAGCGATTTGGATGTTCGTTCCTTTAGATGGGCAAATATTGGAAGTAACCACTTCCTTGTATTTCTTTGGTATTTTGGTATGTTTTGAGATAAGGTTCCACTTTCAACGATCAATTCAACGATCTTTTACTCATTAGAGTATTTAAAAGTTTGTCTTTTAAAGTCCAATCATTTTCAGTGAAGTGTAAGGAACAAACTATCTTATAATAAATACGAACATTTTCTTTTCCACATGATTCTATCCACTATAAATTGATTGATTTTTCTGGAAATTAAAAAACTTTGTTTTGAGTATGATTTTTCACATTTGTTGAAAACTTTTGCAGGTTTTAACGTAGTTCGGCATTTAAATTTGTATATGTTTTGATAGTAAAACAAATACTAAAGTTCATTAATTAATGAATGAATTAATTTCAATCATTTCATTAACTAATAAATTAACTTATAAATCATACTAAATATATTTTAAATTTAAAAACAATAGCTTTTCTCATTGATAATAACAACAAACGTATTATATAAAACTCTGAATGACGTCAATCAAAATCAAAATGGCATCGCTGTCACTCTAGTGAGAATACCTTATTTTCATTTTACCACGGTGCATTATAGAAATAGTTCATATTTTTCGATGCTGAAAAATTTAACAGAAATTCAATTAAAAAAACATAATTTTGAATTAAATATAATGATTTTCAATCCGAATTTTGGAGTATTTTAATTTAATTTAATATCAGTTTTCAAAATATTATATGTCTGCTCCATTTTTGTTTACAATGGATGCTTAGACTCCAGAGACGTCAATTGGGTAGGGTTGGGGGGGGGGGGGCAAGCAAGCTCAACTCGAGTTTGAACCAGAGTGTATTGGGTATTGGATTCGCAGCCCATATTCTAAATAATGCAATAACAAGTGCTGCTGATTTAAATGGCAGGGCTTAAAAAATTTGGATATTTGACTGTCTTTACTGAAGACGTTAAAGGAGTTCTGCGGCAAAAGTAATGTCGAACATAACCAACTTATGGGATACAGTGAAACTCGTTGGCTGGCGGTAATGCCAGCACTAAAAAGAATTTTGAAAATGTACGAACCACGGCAAGCACATTTCCTAACAATGAACAATGTCCAATTAAAATAAAAAAATTTTTTTGAAGAATTAAATAGTAAACAAATAGTAAAGGAAAAAATTAAATAGTAAATTTATGCACAATCTATTTAGCACTTTTTCACTTTTCCACTTTCTCGCAATAGAAATTCTAAATAGTTAGTATTTGAAAGAATATTTGCATTTTGTCCCACATTTTACCGATTTGGCTCTGGTCAGTTTAGGGTAGACATAACTCTTGCTCTCTGAGACAAATAAAGGAAAACAAACAAACAAACAAAAAAACGATTCGACATAAGAGGAGTAACGTAGGGATTGCAATCCCGTGGTGTTTTATGGATCCTGGGACTACGTGATCTTAATAAATTTTAAATCCCGGATGCCCGAGATATAAAAAAAAATGGGAAGAAAAACCATCCTTTTTTTTATGCTGCACGATCTGCTTTCGTTTACAAATTCACTCTCTGAACAGTTACAAAACAGAGATATAATAATTTCTAGCACAAGCGCTTTAATTAAACTACCTTTTTGATGCTTAAACAATGCAGAGATGATACTAAATTTAAAATTATTTTTAACAAATGAAGGAATTTTGCAGAACTTTGCGGCATTCGCTTCGATGAAACAACACCAGAAGCCAAAGATCTAGCAGAGTAATCAAGGTAGCTCAAAAGCATTTTATTTTTATTTCTAATTTAAATATATCATGTGTATAAAAATGTGTATGTTATGTTTTAGGAAAAAAATCTTTTTATGTCATTTAAATTCTCGCCCCCCCCAAAGATTTTGGTGAAATGACGCCACTGTTAGACTCGTAAATTAATAAAAATGGCAGCATATTTGGCTTTTTTTAAAGGCAGAGAAATAAGTTATCGCAAATCTTGGTAAATGGCATATATAATGAAATATAAGGTAACAAAAAGCACCGTTTTGAAATTTGAGCAAAATCGAATAACTGGTTCAGGAATGGAAGCGTGTTTGGTGGTCTTTTTGGTTTGTATGGTCAAGTGATTCATTTGTTCATTTGTTATTATATTTTTTATTCACTTATGCAGTCTCGTACTAAATGTTATATGAGTTGGATGTGTCGATTGTAGATGGTGGTTATGGTGTGGTCATAGTGGTCACAGTGGTGACGGTGGTCATAGTGGTCATGGTGTTCATAGTGGTCATGGGAGTCATGGTAGTCATGGTGGTCATGGTGGTCATGGTGGTCTTGGTGGTCATGGTAGTCATAGTGGTCATGGTGGTTATGGTGGACACGGTGGTCATGGTGGTCACGGTGGTCATGGTGGTCATGGTGTTCACTGTGGTCATGATGGTCAAGGTGTTCACGGTGGTCATGATGGTCATGTTGGTCATGGCGGTCATGGTGGTCATGGTGATCAAGGTGGTCATGGTAGTCATGGTGATAATGGTGGTCATGGTGGTCATGGTGTTCACGGTGGTCATGATGGTCATGATGGTCATGATGGTCATGATGGTCATGATGGTGTCACGGGCGGGAAAAAAGTTGCATTTCTTGATAATATAATTTACTGTGTAATAAAAAGCAATATTTGCATAATGTATTACAAAGTCAATTCAATTATTAGCATAATTGAAATATGAAATTAGAGGTTGTGACAAATTTGCTAAATTTATTGAAAAATGCATCAATTGTTGTACCAATTGTTAAATTAAGTGGACATGTATCCATCGTGAAATTTGTAATACGTTGTAAGACTTTGTAAAACATGTAAATATGGCTTTTTATTACACATTGTTGTAAATTATATTATCAAGAATATTAGAAAGAAGCTTCAAATTTCAATATGACATATCTATTTTATTTTATATTTAATATTTTTAGTAATACCTGCTGCAGTGGCCAAAGAAGTTTTACTTCAACAGCGTGTAAAGATTGCGCACTTCATTTTTTCTGTTGCTCTCAATTTTAATATTAAATTATTAAATTAAAATTAAAAATTATAAATTATAAATATAAATTATTAATTATTAAATTAAATTATTTTTGAAAAATTATTTATATGGGTTTTAGAACCTCTCACGTTTTCAGAATAATGTTCAAAAAAATATCTAATAAGGAATTCCATCGTTTGAGATATCTCTTTTGGATATAACATATTAAAGTTAATTTTGCCTATTAAATTTAATTTTAAATTTTAATTAAATTTAAGTGTCTCCTGTATGTTCTGTGACAAGAACGCGTTCAATAAAAATGTATGCTGTATCTTCATCATCATTTTGAATCGTTGTTTCTGTAAAATAAATAAATATAATTAATAAAATTGTAAATATATTTAAATTTCAAACGTACTTATAATGGCTATCCATGGTGTGGTTGTGTTGCATGTATTTTTTATCTGCTCTAAAGTTGTACCGAACTGTAAACAAAATGATAGTTGTCGGTTCTTAAAACATTTCTAATATATTCTGCTTGTTTATATGCAGAACTAAATTTATTTAGATCTTGTAGTACTTTTTTGGAAAAACGTCATTCATTTTATGATTTATGATCTTATGATTAACGTTTTCTAAGCCAAGAATTAAAAAAATTTCGCCATATACAAATTGTAACATCCGACATTCGGAATTTATTATTTAGCTTAATAAATAAGTCTTCAAACGCAATTTGTTTCAATCTGAGAACTATTTTCGATATCAGTAACATCTTCAGCTCTGATAAGATCATGGGAAGTGGATTCTACAAATTCATTGTTTGATATTTGATCATTTTTAGGGTTCCGTTTTTTATACGGAACACTATTGGTGAGAGAACAACGTGTTTTTCACATTACTTCGATTATCTCGTGAACCATTAATCCGATGAACTTAAAATTTGAGGTGCTTATAAAACTAACCTATCCACACAAGATGGCGGGTTAAAAAATAAATAAAGTTGTGTTCGTTTGTTTTAAGAAGGTACGATGTAAAGCCTTTAAAAACATACATTTTTTTATCGAGACGAGTAGGGTATCATATGAAAGGGCTTTATTTCAGCATTATTTAAAAATATATTTTGGAATTTTACACCCCACCGTTTTTTGTATAATTTTGAAAAATGACGTTTTCTGGATGTTTTATTGCCCCGAATAACTCCGACCCTACTTCATCGAAAATCTTGAAATATATTTGGAATGATAGAAAATCGGTTTAATCGTAGGTTTTTAATGAAAAATATAGAAAAGTGGCAGATACTCATAACTATATTTATTAAAGGGGTGGGAATGTAAGGTGTAAAAACATCATTTAAAACCAGGTCATGTGCGGTGTCATTTGAAAGAGCACTTGATTTTAAAAATATTGCCATTTTTTTTAGAATTTTGCAATGCATAGTTTTTGAATTATTATCAATAAAGTGACACAAAAAGTTGGTCGCCCCCCTTGCATTTCGAGACTAATTAACAGAAAAAACTGAAAACATTCACAGAGACAGGAAGTTTGATAAACTCTGAACGAAAAATATAGCTAACTCTCAAATAATTATATTTTTGTGCTTTTAAGGGATCGGGGTGGGGAAGGGTGAAAAAAAACTTTTTTGACCTAAGCGAGTGGGGTGTCATTTGAAAAAGAACCGAATTTCAGAAACTTTGCAATTTTTTTTAGAATTTTGCGGTACACAGTTTTTGAGTTATTCTAAAAAATGTGCAAATTCCAGACCGTCCCCCCCCCTACGTTTCGACACTGATAGACAGAAAAAATTGAAAAAATTCATAGAGACAAGAAATTTGCTATATTTTGAACGAAAATTATAGCAAAATCTCAAAAAATTATATTTCTGTGTGTTTAGGGGATGGGTATAAGGGGGGGTAAAAAAATCTTTTTTTGACCCAAGCGAGTGGGGTATCATTTGAAAGAACACAAAATTTCCAAAACATTGCAATTTTTTTTAGAATTTTCCGGTACACAGTTTTGGAGTTATGCTAAAAAATGTGCAAATTCCAGACCGTTCCCCCCACTACGTTTCGACACAGATTGACAGAAAAAATTGAAAAAATTCATAGAGACAGGAAGTTTGCTATATTTTGAACGAAAATTATAGCGAACTCACAAATAATTATATTTCTGTGTGTTTAGGAGATGGGTGTAAGGAGGGTAAAAAAAACTATTTTTGACCCAAGCCCCATATTCCCTATTTAGACCATTAAAATACTGGTTAAATCTTTCTTTAGCTAACATAAACAGCTACGGATAAGATTTAACATCAAGTAACATTTTTGATCAATGTAGATGTGATTGACATTTACGATTGACGTTTACGATTAAACATTTATTCTGTTATGCGTCCATAGTCTGGCGATATAAAGACTTTACAACATAGCTTTATGTCATTTATTTTTGATATTGTGTTCTTTTACATTCACGGAACCCTTGGCGAGCGAATTTTATTCGCACTTGTCCGACTTTTTGGTATTTAAACTATCACTTGATTTTACCAAAAAAATTAGTTTTATGGCTACGAAATATATGAACTGAGTTTTTTATGAATTGATTATAACAATGAGGCACTGGACATACAATTTTATTATTATCTCTAATATGATTTTGTAAATGAGCAATCACTTTGCTGCACTTATTTGATTTAAAGGAACACTTTTCCACACTACAACTATAAATTTTGGACTTAGGGCTGTTAAATCACATTTATTTTGTATTAGATGGCTTCTAAAACAATGAGATTGAAAATTATTATATTTACTAAATAATTTTTTGCAATTTTTTTCTTAACAATTGAATATGAATTTCACATTATTTTTATTTTTATTCTTATACAAATGCTTATAATTTTCTATGAAAGAAAACCTTATATAGTTACTACACCTAAACATTATAATAGTACATTATTTAATTAGGAGCTAAAGTGATACTTTTTGTGTTGAGTCTATAGTTTGACTATAGTTTGACCGACAATTATAGACGAAACACAAAAAGTCACTTTAGCTCCGAATTAAATACACTATTTTTTCGGCAAACGTTTAAATTTTTTATAAATATGAAATTAATACATCAAAGTTTTTATAAATGGGTAGTTCTACACACGAAGGAAGAAAATGGAGCTAATTACGGCACGACATGTTTTTTGCGTATAAGTTCTGGCAACTAGTTTTAGTTAAAGTTGATGACGTTCTTTCAACGTTTCGGAATGTGGCCAGTCAAAAAAAAAAAAAAAAAAAAAAAAATAAAAAAAAAACAAAAAAAAAAAAAAAAAACACAAAAATACAAGAGTCAAAATTAAAAAATATCCTTCTTAATCCTAAATTAACTCAAAATTGTCTCAATATTATCTCAAAATACGAAATAAACATTTAACTAAGTCTGCCCGCATTTAAATCTTCCAGGGGACTGATACTTTATCAGTATTTCGCTTAAAAATGACAAAATTTCGTCTAAAACAAAAAAATAAACGGATTCTATACCAAGGCAATTCATATTCACGACGTATAAAATTACAAAAATACCTGTAATTAAAATACTTTTTACGAAAATGCTTGCCAGGGGACTGATAATTTGACTGGACAACACACGATCTTGCTACTAATGATGACTGTTTTGAATGATAAAACCTCGGACTAAGTAAAACACTTGCAATATTATATTTATTGAACTTTAATTAATTCCTATGACGAGCGATAACTTGATAGAAATATGAATTTCCAATATTTTCAATGTGTTTTGATTGGGCAGGAGAATAATAACAAATTGGTGGGACAAACTTTAATAGGATATATCTAATATGATATATAGAGTTATGTTATGATTATTTACACATTATTAAAGCACCATTATTCAAAATTATTGCTACAGAGTAAATTCGTCTCTACACACTTAGAATCATTGATTATTTAGTTTACCAGCTTTGAATTTCAAGGTGGGACACGCCAGGGGACTGATAATTTGACGTTTTGAATAATTTTTTTTCTAAGACGTATATTTCGAAACGGGTTTATTTTGGGTGACCAGCTAGACAGAGTTAAGGTTTACAAATTTCATGTGAAAACAAATTTTTTTTTTTCATATTAATATACGAAATAAGCAGAGCCGTCCAAAATTCCTATGTTTGTAGAACTACCCAAATATGAATTTGTATCGTCATAATTACTTCCAATAAAGAGAAAAAACATTTAAATTTGTATGAATAAAATTTTTTATCAAAGCAGCCTTTTCAAAATTTCATAATATGAGAATCAACTTATTTTTTGTTGTCATGGTTATACAATATGTTTGGAAAAAATAACAAACTAACAAATAACAAATGCTACTTTACAGCCTCCGTAATATAAAATAAAAATGGCGTTACTTTTGCTGTCGCTAGACGTTACTTTTGCTGTCAGGCTAAAAAGTAAGACTTTAGCTAACTCCCTAGCGGCAGTAAAGTTAAACTTTACGGCCGTTTGCCGAAAAACAATTTTTTTACCAAAATTAGAACTTACAAAAAATGTGTAACAGTTAATACGTTTTGATTCTAATGTATTTTGATTCTTGACTCGTGTAATTTATTCGCACACAATTGTTCGTAAATTTACAACGCAGGAAGAGTAAAAAAACAAAATCTACAAAATTTATAACTTTGGCTGTATTTTTACACTTTTTGTCGTACAATCACAACAAAAGGTTTAATATTTACGTATTTTGACGTAAAATAATTACAATACAACTTCTTGATGGAATTTTTAACTGCAAGAGGAATATTACTTAAAAAATGACGTAAATTAAGGCTTATTATAATGGTAAATGTACGTCTTTATAATTCGAGTTTTTAGAGTGTACGCAATCTTAGTAGCTAAGAAAACACGGGCGAGTATTTGTTTATTAAAAATTCTTGATGCAATGGAAATATTTTTTTCGGGAAACGGCTGTAAAGTTTAACTTTACTGCCGCTAGGTAGTTAATTAAAGTCTTACTTTTTTTACTTATATTCAAAACGGCTGTAAAGTAGAAAGGTGTTTTGATCGCAAAGATGTTTTCGATCGAAAGATGTTTTGATCGCAAAAGTTTTGAGTATGCGTAGAAAACTCTGTATGCGGCAGAGACACGGGCTTTGATATCTGCCTGCATGTCATTTGACGATGTTATTACAGACCCGTGGTATTTGAAGTTTTCCACGCGTTCCACTTCATAGTCGCCAGTATCAAGATTTCCGGGAGGTATGTTCTTAGATGTTGTTAACACTTTAGTTTTGCCGGTGTTGATGCATAATCCAAGCCGTTTAGCATTTCTTTCAAGCTGAGAGAGACTATCCTTAATATCGCTTGTTCTACGACCGAGAAGCACAATATCATCTGCGTAGCCAAGAACTTGACTAGATTTGTTATATATGCAGTTTTGTGTCTCAACTCGGCTTTTTCTTATCGCGTACTCCAGCGCCAAATTAAATAGTACGGGCGCGGGTGCATCACCTTGTCAAACACCTGATGTTATATCGAAAGGATCAGAAACTGACCCTTCGATTACTATTCTACAATTTGATCCCGTGTTGTGAGTTTGCACAGAGAAACAAGTTTCTCTGGGATACCAAGGCATATGAGTGCGGACCAGAGGTTGTCGCGGATGATACTATCATATGCTTGCCTGAAATGAACGTAGAGCTGGTGAATGCTGATGTTGTACGCCCAACATTTTTCCAGAATCATACTTAATGTAAAACATTGATCTGTGGTTGAGCGGTTGGGACGAAAACCACACTGATAGTCGCCGATGATTGATTCGGCATAAGGGATGAGTCGAGCAAGTACGACATTAGCTTGTATTTTGTATGCAGTATTCAACAGTGCGATGCCACGATAATTTACACACTTTAGGCGGTCACATTTCTTATGTAGCGGAATAATGAGAGCTGTTTTCCATTCAGCAGGTAGTTCTTCTTGGTCCCAGATTGCAAGAATCAGATCGTATATACGTGAGACCAGAGCTGCTCCTCCATTTTTCAGAAGTTCTACGGGAATTCCATCGAAACCTGGTGATTTGCCATTTTTCAGTTTGTTGATGGGAGCTTCCACTTCCTCTATTGCTGGGTAAGGGACAAAAATCTCCTCAGTTGATGGAGCAATTGCTCGAATAGGATGAACCTCATTCGTTCTATTCAGTAGGTCTTGAAAGTGGGATCGCCACACTGCCAGCACATCTCGTTCACTTGTTGTGAGTTCATTATTTTCATTTTTGATGGCTGTAGATCTTGGGTGGAAATCTTTTGTCAGATTCCGTGCATTGGCAAAACACTCTTTCGAATTTCCGTTGGCCGCATGTTGGTTGATGTTTTCGATGCAGCTCTTCATGTGTTCCCGTTTCTTTTTACGTAGAAGTTTTGCTAAGGCTTTCCTGGCGCATAGATAATCAGCTTGGGAGCTTCGGGTGTTACTTGTTAACCATTTTTCTCGCAGTTTTTGTTTATGTTCAACGGATTGGCGGCACTCGTCGTCAAACCATTCGTTGTGTGATTTCGGTGGTCGTTTTTCGATTGTAGTTTGTGGTGCGGCTATAATGGTTGGTTGAAGCGTTTGCCATTCTTCTTGTATGTTTAATGGTATGTCAGAAGAGATGTCATGCTCTTCTATGTTTTGTGTTATTATTTCCTGATATCTATTCAGCATTTCCGGATGTTTAAATGCTTCGACATTCCAGCACACGGTCTTTTTTGCTTGGCTGTTTCTGTTAAATGTAGATGACAACTTGCACTTGTACTTAAAGATGACAAGCAAATGATCGGTGTCCATATCAGCACCTCGGTATGATCGAACGTCAGTTATGCTTGTAGAGTGTCTCTTAGACATCATGACGTGATCGATTTAATTTTCCGTTCTTCCGTCATTTGATTTCCAAGTTGCCTTGTGAATTCTCTTGTGAGGGAAGAAAGTGCTGGAAATTACTAAATCATACATCATAGCCTGCTCGGCTGCGAGAAAACTGTTATTGTTGCTGGTATGATGCAAGGTGTTAGGGCCGATATGTGTTTTAAGTTCTGCAATCCTACCGATTTGAGCATTAAAGTCACCTACCACGATTTTTATATCGTGCCGCGGGATGTTATTTATGACTTCTTCGAGTTCTAGGAAGAACAGGTCTTTAATATCATCTGCTTTATCTTCAGTAGGTGCATGAACATTGCTGATCGTTACATTGAATTTTTGCGTGTGGATTCTCAGTGTGCATAACCGCATAGTGATTGGACAGAAGTCGATAACATGCTGATACACGCGACGGTGTATAAGAAAGTCAACTCCAAATTCTCCTCCGTTTTGATGACCGCAATAATACATAGTGTATCCTTTTGATTTTTCATGGATTCCACTGCAACCAACGATTCCAACCTAATTCTGTTAGCGTTACCCAGGTAGCACGGCGTGAACGTAGAATTTCGGATTTTCGCTACCCTTATTGTATAACCATCACAGCAAAAAATAACAACTAATCTGATTGGATTATGAAATTTTGAATTATTGTATAATTATGACAACAAAACATAACAGATAGTTTGATTGGATAATGAAATTTTGAATTGAAGCTTGCTTTGATAAAAAATAAAATTTATACAAATTTAAAAGTGTTTTACTCTTTGGTCGTAATTATGACGGTAATAAATCATATTTATAAAAATTTTGGTATATCAATTACATATTTATAAAAGATTTAAACGTTTGCCGAAAAATGGTGTATTTAATTTGGAGCTAAAGTGACTTTTTGTGTATCGTCTATAATTGCCAAACTATAGACTCAACACAAAAAGTAGCACTTTAGCTCCTAATTTAATAATATACTATTAATAGAAGAAAACAATTTTTTCCTTGTGTTAATATTTTTTATTCTCTATTTTTGATCAGAAACGCTTATGCCGTGAATCCTGTACACTTTGACAATATGATAGAATATCTAACAGAGTCAAAAGCTTTTTTAATGTCCAAAAAAATACCAAAACTTGTATCCAAATTTTTACAAATGAGAATCTTTAGAGCAAGGCAAGTGCTGGTTGTTATAGTTATTTATGTATCAAGGGAATTATTTTTTTTTTTTAAGGCGTTCATGGTCCATGTAGGAGCGTTGCCAGGCTAATCAGCTTTGAATATTCACCACGGTCATTCGCAACAGCGACATAATTACCATCACAGCCGATTTTTTTAACGTCGTTTATTACGTCAGTCTCCCATTGTAGTCGTGGTCTTCCTCGCGGTCTACCACTCCCTGGAGTACTAACGTACATTTTTCTAATCATTTCAGACTATGAATCGGCTCGTAGAACATGCCCAAACCAAGCAATCCTATTAGAACGGATACAACCTATTATATCAGGACCCTCAAGAAGTCTCTGATCTCAAAGTTATACCGGGTTCTATACTCTCCATCGTCTGTCTTAAGTGGACCAAAAATGTAGCGTTGGATCTTACGCTCAAATACAGATAAATGCGATTCGCCATTTTGTGTAAGGGTCCACGTTTGTGACCCATACATCACAACCGGTCTAATCAATGTCTTGTATAACTTGAGCTTGGTGTTAGTTGATACATACGGTGATCCAAGGAGAGGTTTAATTGAGTAAAAATTTTGATTACCTGCAGCGATTAGAGCTTTAATATCTGTAAGTATGCTGTTGTTATTATTTAAAAGATTCAACTTTCTCAATTCGTTCATCGCCGCACATCAAATCTTTCTTCTCAGCCTCTCTTGAAACATTCATATGCTTGGTTTTATTGTGGTTAATTTGCAGACCAATTTTTCTAGCACCACTCTCAAGCGACTTGGAAGTCTCACTCATAACAGCTTCACTTCGGCTGAGGATGACAACATCATCAGCGTAAGCAATCATCTGTACTGAGTTTATTGACAAGATATTGTTAATAGTCGGTAGTTTCTTTTGACGGCACACATATTCAAAGGCTAGATTAAAAGTATAGGAGAGATAGCATCACCTTGTCTTAATCCGGAGTCGGCTTTAAAAAACTTTGATATTTCGTTCTCTACTCGTACACAGCATTGAGAGTTCTGTACTGTCATTTTGCATAGTGATACCAGTTTACCTGCAGGAATTTCCATTGACACCAGAGCAGACCATAGAGTCTCTCGTTCGAGAGAGTCGTAGGCCTGCCTGAAATCAATGAAAAGTTGGTTCACAGGTATGTTGAACTCTCGACACTTTTCCAAAATCATCCTTATCGAGAAAAGTGCATCGGTGGTACCTCAGCCACGCCGGAAACCACACTGATATTCTCCAAACAGTTGTTCAGCAAAAGGATTGATTTTGGATAGCAAAATATAGGAAAAGATCTTATTTGCTGTGCAGAGGAGAGCGATTCCTCTGTAGTTTGCACATTGTAGGCGATTACCTTTTTTATGGATTGGTATCAGCATAGCTGTGTTCCAGTCCTGTGGCATGGTTTCGGTCCTCCAGATCATTTGAACAAGTTCAAACAATCTTAAGGATAGAGTTTCGCCCCCATGTACAATCATTTCGGATGTTATATCGTCGATACCAGGTGCTTTATTGCATTTTAATTTTATAAGCGCCAAATCGAATTCCTCTCTGGTGGGTTCTTCTACATGGACCTTTGACGCACGAATAAGCTTTGCTCGTCGCCCGACTTTTTGCTGGTCACTTAAGTTGAGAAGATTCTCAAAATAAGCGGCCCAAGTATCTAAAATATTTTTAAGGTCTACTTGGAGCTCCCCATCTTCGTTTTGAATAGCAGTCGATCTAGTTTGAGGACCCTTCTTTAAGGTTTTAACCTATTGAAAGAAGTTACGCGATTGATGTTCCTTATTGAAGCTTTCAATCTCCTCACACTGTCTCTTCCACCATTCTCTCTTCGTTCGTCTACATAGCTTTGTAACGGCTTGTCTTGCCAGTTTATAATTCTACTTCGTGGACCTGGTGTTGCGTCCTTGTAGACACTTCAGATAGTAATCTCTTTTGTACTGAATAGCATCAAGGCATGCTTGATCCATCCATGGCTTCTGGGAGTGGTTCTGTGGTCGTCCAAGTATTCCCTCAGCAGCGCTTAAAACAGCATCTTTGAGCAAATGCCATGACTTATCGACGTCTCCATTAATGGTTTCTGATTTATTCAATGTTTTGGCAATATAGATTTCATATCTCTCTATTGTTTCAGCATTCTTTAATGATGAGATTTTAAAACGTTTCCGTTTATTGAATTTAGGAATGTCTGGATTTGAGAAGTGGAACCTTATCGTTGCACATACAAGGAAGTGATCACTTCCAATGTATGCACCTCTAAAGGATCGCACATCCAGAACGCTCGAAAAGAAACGTGCTGTTACTAGAACGTGATCAATTTGATTTCGAGTGTTTCCATTCGGTGAGACCCAAGTCTGCCTATGAATCGATCGATGCGGAAATAACGTACTGGCAATTCTCAAATTATTTGATAATGCAAACTCAGTCATTCTCTCACCATTATCATTCGAATTCAAATGCAAGCTGTTGGGACCCACCACATTTCCATAAGAGATATCTCTTCCAACCTGTCCATTAAAGTCACCAAGAACCAATGAAGTGAAGTGAAACTAATGAAGTCGCGTGTGGGCGGTTGTTTCATAACTTCTTCCAGTGCTATGTAGAAATTATCCTTCTCGTCGACGGTCTTAGCTTCAGTAGGTGCATGCACGGCAATAAGAGAAATATTGTTATATGTACCACGTACACGTAGGTAGCAGATCCTCTCACTGACCGGGATGAATTTCATCACGGCTTCTTGTGCGTGCACCAACAAGAAAGCCAGAAAGCCGATTCGGTAGTCTGGTCCTTTTTCACGTCCAGGCAAAATTCTGTTTTTTTGTCTGGGTCTGTTATTCTCTTTCTGATAACCAAATTTAACATATTAGTTTTTTTCCGGGGTTAGGGTGTTAACCTTAGGCCCAACCCAAATTGTCGTGAATGGGTCCGTTCTGCATATTAAGGTCACCAGAAACAACCCTTTTTCACGTTTATATAGCTTGATTCAAGATATACGCCCGCTCCTAGCCGCTCCTGACATGGAGAACAGACGCTTGAGTCGCATTGGTTGTAAGGCGCCAATTCGCCGTGATGTAGCGTCATTGACTAAGCAGTTTTTACTCTGCTTGTCTCCCATACACCAACCTAATTCTGTCAGCATTACCCAGGCAGCACGGCGTGGACGTCGAATTTCGGTTTTCGCTACCTCGAAAGGGAATTATAAGGACGTTAATTCCATTTATTAAACTAAAACATTTATTTTTATCAAGTATTTGATAGCATGATTTTGCGTTTTAATTGATCAGGTTAGTTATTTTTCACTTCAAATTGTATTATAATTCCCTTGGGAATTAAGAATATCATTATTATTTCGGTAACTAAGGTCTAAACTACTCATAATATATCAGTACAACATAAATAAAATTATTATTTTTACAAAAAATTTTGTGTCTTGTATATTTACAAAATTTTGTAAACATTTGTTGAGTATTCTATTGATGCGCTTGCAAACGATATTCTTTTCCCTCTCGGAGCTACCGTTCCTCCAGAGTGCATCTTTTGGAATAGTGTTATTGCAAAAAAAGTGTCAAAGTTATATGGTTTAGCGTTTATATTTTTGTTGATTTTTTTATAAATTCAAGCTTCGATCTGGATCTATTATGTGAAGAGCTCCCAGTTGGTCTTTCTGCAGTGTCTAAAGTATTGACTCCTTTTCATGTTGTGTCATATGTTGAAACAAATAAATGCGCAATAAGATATAGACACTCAGTTTGGGACATGCAAGTTCTTAATATGGTTATCAGTGTTTATGTTTGTCCTTTCTCTGACAAGGCGTTCGCTTTTGATTGCAATTAAACGTTGGCATTACAGGTAGTTAAAGTTATTATGTGGTTGAAGAAGTTATTATTGCCATACTTGATAAGTTTTTCTACCATGTTTTGGAGGTGTTTCGTTCTCATCTCCCTGGAAGTATACAGAAGTTAAAATGATGCAAGAAATTTACCCTGAGGAAGATTTCTATCTGCACGATTCTGTAGATAAATTCAATTATATTGAATCATGGACAGTACTCGCCCATTGCTGCATTACTGGCTGCCAGTAATGGACCATTACTGGACCAGTTGTACGACACTGTATGGGATGGCACCTAAAAGTATTTCCATTATTTGAATTTATTTACAGATATAAGTAAATAAATTCAATTAATGGAAATACTTTTAGGTGTCATCCCATACAGGGTTGTACAACTGGTCCAGTAATGGTCCATTACTGGCAGCCAGTAATGCAGCAATGGGCGAGTACTGGTAACCACGACTGGGCCATTAACATAATTTTACTGGATGATAACTTCGGACAATAAATGGTTGCCATTCTTGGGGCAGATTAAAAACAACAGCAATGGCCCATACAAGGTTGTACAGTTGGCCTAGTAACGGACCAATAATAATGACCAGCATTGTAGTAATGACCAAATACTGGCAACCATGACTGGGCCGTTAAAAGAAATATAAATTATTATCATATGTAAATTTAAATAAATTATATACAAACTAATTTAAAATAAAATAAAAATGACGGAAAAAAATTCAAAACTCCCCATACAACTGGTTCAGTTGCAGGAATGGCTGAGTAATGGCAAACTCCGCCCTGACTCTACCAGTACTCCGCCATTACAAAAAATATAAAATAATATTTTTTATACATAAATTTAATAAATTACATTTGTTCAAAATAATAAAAATAAAACAGAAATAAAAATAAATTAAAACATATACCAACCTTTTCTATATTACCATAGTCTTTCAACCGACAAGGCGATAACTAAACTGGGCTATTATTTTGAAAACGTACATCGAAAAAAAAACAACTATTTTTTAAAAATCTGAAATTTTGATATTTTGTTGGTATTGACGAAAGGAAAAAAGTCATTTCTGCTTTTATTTTTTGTGTACTCTGAATCGGAGTTATGCGCGGTTGAATTTTGAGGCTTTTTCACGTAGTTTTTGGTAATGGTGGCAATGTTTTGTGAATAGGTGCCACAAATTTCATCCGACTTACGTATATTTTTGCAAGTAAAAAGGAAAATAATTGAATAATTGAAATAAGTAAGTTTAAAATTAATAACTTTTCTCTTTTCCGCTAGGCGGCGCGTAAAACCTTGGATTACTTCAAAGCTCATATCTCAAAAAGTAGGCTTTTTTTTTTTTGTTTTTTACAAATTTTAAAGTCAACATATGCAGCTATGAAATTGAGAAATAAAAAGTCAGCAATTCAATATGGATTTTTTCTTACGATTTTTTAAAGTTTGGTATATGAAAAATTCACATGTGTTTTTTTATTAAGTTAATAATCCTGTACTAAATGTGGATCTAATAAATTAAACATTTCATATTTTAACACCTGCAATAAATTTGAACCATTTTTTGTGTATTTCTGATTGAGAAACAGGTTTTTATCCAGAATAAGAATTGGAGATCACAATGATCGAAGATTTTGTTATAATTTCAACATCACCAACACTAACATTAGAAAAAAACATTATAAAAATATTTTTCCTAGAAACATTATAATTTAATCAATATTATAAATAAATACATTAAAAAATTAATTTTTATATTTTTTTTTTGCCTTTAAATTGAAATATTTATGATCATCAGAAAAAGAAAACATTTTGGCAATTATTTTATCGGGTGTAGTGTTATCCGGTAAAAAACAGTGGAATCCTTGAGTTCTTTGTTTTCTTCCAAGAACATTTCGTAGATGTCGGTGAGGGTCCGGTGTTATGGACCGCTTTGATTTCTTAATTTTTGTCGATCCTTCTGTAATAGTAACAACATCTTTACGGCCAGGCATTGTTCTACTAATTTCCTCTGATAAGAAGTATGTTTGAATTTGTTTTACTATATTTTGTGACAAACTGTGCACTTGTTTGCTTTGAGGCCAACTGTAAGGACCTACTGTTTCCAACAGATCCATGGCGAATTCTACCAGTCGTCTTGATGCATTAAATTCATCCTGGATACGTTGATTTGACCAAAATTTACGTGGTAGAGTTGTCAACAAAAACACTTGTTGTGATATACAGCTGGCATCTTTAAACTCTTTTTTAAGGTTCATAAGCCATGATGTATATTCACATTCCTCGTTTGGTGATAACACTTTAACTGAATCTACTTGAAATATTCTTTGACTTATTGCCGAATTTTTTTATAACTTCCTGTTGTAATATGATTTTGTTTGATAGGAGATTCGGCTAACCTTCCAAGAACATTGTTAATATCTTCTAAAATGTCATTAAGTAGTTCAGGAAATGGTGGAGATATAGTATCAACCGAAACTGGTGATGGATCTAAAGATGCTGGATCACTATCGATAGTTTCCGAACATGAAAGCTGCTGTATAGAAAATATTAGTTGCATATGAATTTTTATTCATTTTAATAAAATAATTAAATTTACCTTATTTTTATAGATATAAGTGCGACATGTTTCACATATAAACTGGTCATCACGCAAAGTAAAATTTAGGGTCGCAGCTTTTTGAATAACAGCTGGTGTGACCAGTTTCACATTTTTTGATGTCCGCTGATGATTTTTGAGACCGTACAAGTTACAGCACAATTTGAAAGGCATTTCTATTATTATCTTTTCTAAACGTTATGTCTTCTAAATATTTTGGAATATAATTGATTATAAGGCAATCCAATCAATATATATATATACCCTTGAAATAGTTTTGACATAGGTAGAATCAGGTAAAATTAGGTGGGTACAATTTAATATATTTTGATTGGAAGCAAGTATAATTTGGTCAAAAACCGTTTGTGGGCGTCATTAGAAATTTTAAATGTTAAAATTTTGAGCCTCTAATGAGATTTTAATTAGTAAAAAGGGGCTGAATAGACATTTTTTAAAATGAATAAACATTTTACACACCCTTTTAATAATTTAAACTCCTTTATTTTACCACTTAACTTAAATTAATTTTTAATAAGTTTTTAACCATTTAACCGCACAGAAAATGGTTCAAATTTATTGCAGGTGTAAAATATGAAATGTTTAATTTATTAGATCCACATTTAGTACAGGATTATTAACTTAATAAAAAAACACATGTGAATTTTTCATATACCAAACTTTAAAAAATCGTAAGAAAAAATCCATGTTGAATTGCTGACTTTTTATTTCTCAATTTCATAGCTGCATATGTTTACTTTAAAATTTGTGAAAAACAAAAAAAAAAAGCCTACTTTTTGAGATATGAGCTTTGAAGTAAACCAAGGTTTTACGCGCCGCCTAGCGGAAAAGAGAAAAGTTATTAATTTTAAACTTACTTATTTCAATTATTCAATTATTTTCCTTTTTACTTGCAAAAATATACGTAAGTCGGATGAAATTTGTGGCACCTATTCACAAAACATTGCCACCATTACCAAAAACTACGTGAAAAAGCCTCAAAATTCAACCGCGCATAACTCCGATTCAGAGTACACAAAAAATAAAAGCAGAAATGACTTTTTTCCTTTTGTTAATGCCAACAATATATCAAAATTTCAGATTTTTTAAAAATCAAAAATTTAAAATCAACAAAAAAATGTACGTTTTCAAAATAATGATATGTGAAATTTTTTACACTATGTATTTCTAAAAGGGATAATACTCTAGTGAAATTTAAAAAAAATGACATAGATCGGCAAATTCAAGGCTACATTACTGGCCCAATAACAATAGCCAAGTAATATTTACCATTCATGGGCCAGTGCTTGGCCATTCAAAGGTAACAATATACTGGCTATTTTCTGTAAACCATAGATCGGCCGATGATTGGTTCTAGTATTGGCCCAGTAACAATAGCCAAGCACTGCTAACCATTAATGGACCAGTGCTTGGCCGTATGTCAATGCCTGGCAAACTTGGGATGTTTCATGTTTTGTTAATATTCACTAGATATGTTATTATCCTGCTATCTGCTCATAATTTCTGGATAAATGCTATTCCGTAATCTTTTTGTTTAATGGCCGAGTGCCCGATCTCCAGATTTATTTCAGTTGGTTTTATTATCTCCATTTCGGCAAGCCTTCCATTTCCCCAAATTTCTTCCATTTCTAGTTGACATGGTATTCTTGGATATTCAAAGATTCTAAATAATAAATATTTCATATTTCTCCCTAATTAACTATTTTTAAAAAAAATGGTTTTTGTTAGGGAAAAAGATTATATATTACAAATCTCAACAAAATCAATTGTCTTATAAATTTAGAGCAATAAGATACATTCTAAGAAAAATCTATCTGTCGTTTACAATGAAATAGTTTCGGAACTTTAAAGCTTAAAACATAAAATATACATGTATTGAAAAGGGTAAAAAAATTTGCAGAATTAAAGGTCAGTTGCAGTTGGCAACAACAAGTACAATAAAAGAATGAGGTAATAAAATCATTATTATACTTAAACCACATTTTACATAAACAGAACAATAGTTTTTTATAAAAATCTCAAAAATAAAGGAACTCTTTCAGAAGTTTAATTTTTTTAAAGCAAAATTATTACCTGTATAGAAAATTACTTATCTAATACTAAGTTTACACCATGGTAGAATAATAGAATAATAGCAAATAGCTATTAAACCAGGGTTGATAATATACACGTGTAAAACGTTTTATACATTACACGTATAAAACGTAACGTATAAAACTTTTATAACGTATAAAACGTATAAAACATACTAGGAGGGCCCGGCGTGCTTCGCTACGATTATAAATAAAGTTTTTGCGTAGACATTTTGTTGACGTAGAAGCAATGATTTCGAAAGTGGTAGTGAGAAATGATAGCATAATTTTCAATTTTTATTTTAAAAAATATAGGAAATCCCTTGACCGAAATTCGGTCATTCATGAAAATTTTATATTTTATATATTAATAGACAATTGAAACAGCAATTATTATCAAAAGCAATTATTATCATTCAAATATGTTTAACGATGAAAATGATAAAACTGGATGGCAACTTCAGCCTCAATATGAAATTAAAAAACACGCATATTGAGGCAAAAGCAAACGCACAGACACTCATACTCATAAAAGAGGAAAAGGTTTTTGAGAAAAGTGAGAAGAATTTAGGTAACAATGACTTCTGGGAAGACGATATTTTTTGTGAAAACTCTATCATCGTTGAACAAATGACCTTGGTCAGATGTATCATAAATATAAAATTTCAAACATTCAAACGCACGCAATCTACTTGCAGCAACATACAATTGACCATGTGTGAATACAGGTTCTTTAAGTAAAATGGCAACTCTGTTGAATGTCTGACCTTGAGATTTATTAATAGTTATAGCAAAAGCAGGAATAATAGAGAATTGAGTTCTTTGAAATTTAAAAAAATGTCATCAGATAAAATTGTATCAGAAATATTGGCAAAAATGTCTTCAATAATATTGTCTGGATTATCAATCAAATTATGAGGAATTTCAATGGTAGCTGTACCAAACTGTGTAAAACTTTGCATATCACCATTACCGAGTCTTCTAAGAAATTCTTCAAATTCAATTTCATGAGGGTTAATAGTTAATAAATTCTTGCCAAGATGTAATACAATTTTCAATTAAAATAGAACGTTTTATTTATTTAGCGTATGGTTTTTGTTGTGACACATTAAAAACAAAAATAAAACTTAAAATAGATAGATTTTCATATGAAATCTACATAAAACAAAACATAAATACAAATTAAATAAGCTTACAATCAATATGATTGCGCGTCTTTTAGTTAAAAATTAAAAAGTAAAATATTAAAATATTTGAACATTGGGCAGTACATTTGAACATTAGATGTTTACATCGAGCGAGTCCATCCATGCTACCACATCGGGAGTTGCCAAATGGATGTCTGAGATGTTGCCATTGTAGCGTCGAATTGGACACACAGTTGCAATGTGTTTTATAGTTTGTTGTGGAGCGCCGCAGTCACACTCAGGGGACTCTGAAATGCCCCACTTGTAGAAAGAATCAGCACAACGTCCATGATTCGTTCTTATTCGGTTTAATGTAGTCCAGGTATGACGTGGCAGATCGAAACCAGGTTGGGTAGAAGTCGGTTTAGTAACAGAAAGGCCAGTTGTGTTGTAATGATGCCAGGAGGTGTCCCAGGCATCCAAGATATTAAAATTAGTTGCCAGCAGGTTGCTGGCAGTTTTATGTGGAGGCTTTCTTGACTTCAATCGACAACGAGTGTGGTCACCGTAATATTCGTGCAAGGGCAACGTGATGTTGTTGGTTACCTTTTTATGTTCACGCATGAGTGCATGCGAGCGTCTGAGTGCAGGTGGAGCGATATTGCTCAACACAGGGAGCCAAGGTAAAGGAGTGGACCTGATAGTACCACTTATAGTACGCATCGCGGCATGCAGCTGGCAGTTAACTTTTTTAGTATGTGTGCTATTCAGCCAGACTGGCGCGCCGTACTCAGCCACTGAGTAAACCAGACTTAGAACAGTTGTGCGCAGGGTTGCTGGAGTAGCACTCCATGTCGAGCCTGCCAGTTTATGCAATATATTGTTTCTCGTTTTAAGTTTTTTGACGTATTCTATAGGTGGAGCTTAAAAAAAAGAGTTCTATCGAGAGTAATACCCAGGTACTTTGGCTGTTGATTGTATTTAATGACAGTGCCGTTAAATAACACTGATAGTTTGTGTTTTGCCAGTTTGTTGTTTAAGTGGAAACAAGAACTCTCGGTTTTACTTAGATTAGGAAATAAGCTCCACGTTCGAAAATAGTCATTCATTATCGCCAGGTCAGTTGACAGAAAATCTTCCAAGACACCCATGTTTTTATTTTGAGTGGCCAGGGTCCAATCATCCACGTACCCAAATTTCTTTGATGTTGTGTCAGGCATGTCATGGATGTACAAATTAAAAAGTAATGGCGCCAGGACGGAACCCTGTGGCAAACCATTGTTAAGCATTTTGGACCTACTACAGGAATTATTTTGATGAACTTTGAATACACGATTACTCAGCATGTTGTTAATTAAACGTGAGATGGTGTTACAAGGCATTACATTTAACAGCTTAGATATAATCCCAATTCGCCAGACTGTGTCATATGCTGCAGTGAGATCGATGAATACTGCGCCTGTTTTTAATTGTTTTTGATACCCAGCTTCGATGTAGGATGTTAAAGCGAGCAGTTGGTCAGTGCAGCTGCGATTGGGACGGAAACCAGCTTGTTCGACTGGGATCTGGTCATTCAAAATCGGTGCGATACGGTTTTATATGAGTCGTTCTAGCAATTTGTAGCAGGTGCTCAAAAGTGCGATTGGGCGATAGCTTCCTGGTTCATTGGATGGTTTACCTGGCTTAAGTATCGCTATCACTTTCGTAGTCTTAAAGTGTTTTGGAAGATTGCCGGTTTCTAGGATAATCGAAAAAATTTAGTTAGCCATTGTTTTACATTTTCTCCCGCATTTCTAAGAAATTCTGGAAATATGCCATCGTAGCCCGCTGCTTTTCCATTTTTTGTTTGGGACAGAGCTGAATCCAGTTCTTCGCTACTAAAAGAGTTCGCATACTTCGATGGAAACGAGCAATTGCGCTTCATTTCTTTTAATTTACGTTTAATTGTTCTCTTATGAAGGCGATCAATAGAAGAACGAGACATACTTACGATATGATTTGCAATGTCCTCTGGATTTTTTTCATTGTTAGCGCGAGTGATGGAGTTTGAGCCACCCAGTTTCCGAAGGAGACTCCATGCTTCCCTGCTTGAATGGGAAAAATCAATGTTTTCAACAGCGCTAATCCACTTTTGTTTACTCGCGGCGTCCAGTGAGTAAATCAAGTCATCAGCCACGTCTGCTTCACCACTACTAAGGTACTCCTCATACAGTTTATCGCTCTCTCTACTCCAGCCAAGAATGTATTCTGCACGGAAGCCTCTTGGGATGCATTTCTTTGCAGTTGAGATGATGGCTCCAACGAACCTATCATAATTTTTAAGAGTGGGTGGGATCCAGCGAATCACTGCATCCAACTCCAACCTATATTTATCCCAATCAGCTTTGTTAAAATTCCATCTAGGTTGAGGAGTAGAGTTAACGAGTGGGATTTGGATTCCAACCTCAAGGATTACTGGACGATGTTGAGAGCGTGAAAAACCTTGTAAGACAGCCCTAGATATTGGAATAGGGCTACGTTGTTCGTTTTTTGTGGAAAAACAAAGGTCGGGATTGTAATCACGTTGCCATCTAACAGATCTAAAGGTTTTCATGTCTTTTGCATCATATACCAGGAACATGTTGTTATCATCCGCCCAGTCAGTCAGTTGTATACCATTGGGATTGTTGTTTGAGTAGGACCACTGGGTGTGATGGCTATTGAAGTCACCAGTATATATTGCTGGGTGGTGAAATAATGGTAGGGTAGCAGTTGGCCATCCTGTATTAGGAGGCTTGTATACGTTTACAATCTTCATGTCCGATATATCAACAACAATAAGATGAATGTCGTTGTCCGTCTGTGTAAGTACATGTGTGCAGTTCATGATTTCTGTTTTAACATACGTGGCAGATCCATATGTTTGATGGTAAATAGCAATAATTAATTTGTAGCCAACAATGTTTCCTCTAGAGGTAAGTTGTGCTTCATCTGCTGCATGCGTTTCTTGCAGAACTACAACGTCGATGTCGAAGTCTTTTAATAATCTTTGTAGATGTTCAGTTTTTGACTTGCTTATGCCTTCAATGTTCAATTGCAAAATACGGACTGAGGGTCCAATATTTTTTGTCTTATGGTGCTGAAAAGTACCGTTGTTGTTGTGATTTTGATTTTGGTTCAATTTTTATTTGTTTTTTTTGTATCACAGCCAAGAATTCGAAATGAAATGTTTGGCTACCAAGTTTGAATAGACTATTTGCGTTAACCAGGGTGTAGCACGAGGAGCTTGTCTATTATCACACCCCAAAATAGAACGTGAGCCATGCGGTATAACTGGAAGAATTTGGCGAAAGTCACCGCTCAGTAAAAGAGTGCAACAGTTTATTTTTATTTTCTTCGTTTGGAGTCAAATCTCTTAACAAACGATCAATTACTTTTAAGGCATAAATAGAACACATTTAAATTTCATCTTTAATAATGATTGATGCATTAATTATTAATATACGTGCCATGTACACTATTTGGAGTCAGTGGCGGATTTACCATATGCGAGGCCATAGGCAAGTTTTCTATTATATTAGTTAAGTTTTTAATTCTTGTGTTCTATTGTGTTTTAGATATTTATTAGAACGTAACTAAACAAAAAAGGCACATAGGTTTTAAATGTACATAAAGTATTTTTTTTATTTTGGATGAAGATGCACTGATAAGACTACTCAAAATGCGGTACCATTTATTTTTTTCGCAGATATTAGGAGGATCGATTACATTGACTTAAAACTTAACCTTTCGGACTTTTAAGGACATCAATTAAATCAGAACAGTCCAAGGACCGACTTATTTTATTTTCAATGGAAATTAAAGCTAATGCAGATAAGCGGTCTTGACCCATAGTAGAACGTATTTAGTTTTTTACGAGTTTTAATTTGAAAAATGACTGATGCGGCGTCGATGAGAGGTGGACTGTATTTTTTTTTATTGAAGATATATTGGATGTGAGTTGGTTGGCACATCAACTTCCAACACCGTGATGCAAATATGGAAATATCTCAGCTCATATAATAATTGAAGTTATGTAAACGAATGATTAACTGAAGCAATGACGAAAATATCTCAGCTCATATAATAGTTGAAATCATGTACATATGAGATGAATGATGCAATGATGAAAATATATCAGCTCATATAATGGTTGAAGTTATGTACATATGGGATGAATGATACAATGAAGAAAATATCAGCTCATATAATAGTTGAAGTTATGTAAATGAGATGATTAACTGAAGTAATGACGAAACTATCAGCTCATATAATAGTTGAAGTTATGTAAATGAGATGATTAACTGGAGCTATGACGAAAATATCAGCTCATATAATAGTTGAAATCATGTACATATGAGATGATTGATGCAATGATGAAAATATATCAGCTCATATAATGGTTGAAGTTATGGAAATGAGATGATCAACTGAAGCAACGACGAAACTATCTCAGCTCATATAATAGTTGAAAATCATGTAGATATGAGATGATTGATTGAAGCAATGACGAAAATATCTCAGCTCATATAATAATTTAAAATCATGTACATATGAAATGAAAGATGCAATGATGAAAATATATCAGCTCATATAATAGTTGAAGTTATGTAAATGAGATGATTAACTGAAGTAATGACGAAAATATCTCAGCTCATATAATAGTTGAAAATCATGTACATATGAGATGATTGATTGAAGCAATGACGAAAATATCTCAGCTCATATAATAGTTGAACATCATGTACATATGAGATGATTAACTGAAGTAATGACGAAAATATCAGCTCATATAATAGTTGAAATCGTGTACATATGAGATGATTGATGCAATGATGAAAATATATCAGCTCATATAATAATTTAAAATCATGTACATATGAAATGAAAGATGCATGGAAACATCACCCGTTCCAATCGATGAAAACTTATACGAGTTTTTTTACTGCATGCACACTCGACGAATATTTGTCAGAGAACAAAGAAAAAACTATTTGGTTAATTTATATATACATTAAAAAACTGACCTGATGCACACAACTTTATATAAACTTCCTTTATTAATTTTACAATTACTGATCTAACACATAGGAATACAAAATATTTAAAATTGACTTAAAAATAACAAAGAGAGCGCTTAGCTCATACTCAACCAACTACATGATATAACACAAACAACACTTTTTACTGACTATACTATTCAGATATAAATTCGTAAGAAAAAAAAAGCCAAAACTACCAAAACAGTCCATTTTATAGAAAACCAAAACTCTACAAATCATAAACTCCACACAGCTGTCAAGTTTACCAACGATCTCGAAACTATCGAATTAATAATATAGAATAACGAACACATAAATTCAATGTGAAAATTGAAAATATCGAATGAATGATCAAAATATACCGAACACGTCAATTCAAATTGACAGTTTCGTTGACATTTCAAAAGGATTGTTTTGGTAATGTTTTGCATAATTTTATAAATAATAAATAAATCTTTAATTGGTTTTGTTTTGATTCTAATTTAAAATATTTTGATTTTTCAGATGAACTATTTAGAAATTCACGATAATGCGTGAACATACTGGCGACCTTAAAGTATTTACTTTAACAAAATGAAACGGTCCAGGCTGCGACATGGTTGCAATTACGTAATCCCTTAAAACCAGTTACGGACAGCAACTAAAGGAAATTTTAAGTGTATGAATATTCAGGGATGACTGTAGTCGAGGTGAGTGACTTGTCAGACTGAACAGACTGGTCGCAGAACATTGTTGCTTGAGTTACGTGGACGATTGCAAAAATTAATTAGTGAAATATAAACCACCACTAGTTTATAATTACTTGATACAAACTGCTGCAAATCTTCAACATCAAGATGTGAGATTACGCTGATTCGTGCTACTGAGCGTTTTCAGAATGGATTCAGCTGGGTTAATGGAAATGACAATAGGCTCAATTTAAAATGACACAACGATTGTACAACGAAATTGAGTTGTCGGACACACTCTGTGACGAAGAGTAGACCACATGAATGCTGCTTGTTGGATATGCTGAAGATTACGAGCTTCATTGAAGTTGGCAATGTTGTGGAAGCAGAATTTTTAAAAACATCACAATCCGCTACGTGATACCATACATACGACGAAACCAAGCTCTAAAAGGATCAGCTGATGAGTTAATACCGATTTCCAACTGGACTGCTTTGAGACGAAACACGCGAACATGCATATGAACCATTTGTCAGTTGCATTTGAGCACGCATCTTGAGCTAATAGAGGGGGCCTGCAAAAGTTAAATGTCAACGATTAAAGCTCGGTGCTACAACCTGAATTATCAATTTGGCAGACGGAAATGACAAAATATAAAATTCTAATTCAAACGAAATCATTTTCGGTTTGTAACATAAACTAGACGAAAGACGCGTGAAAATAACTAATGACTTTAATTCCTACTGAAGACAAACATTTTATTAAATTATAATTAAACCTATAACGGCTTAAGATACTACCGAACCATTAACTACCAAATATTGAATTAAAACGAATTCTAATGACGAATACTACTAAATACAAATGAGGCATGTTCGCCATTTTGCAAGGACACATTGGTTAACATGGGAAACATTGTTTGATTTTGTCTCAACGACTATACGACAAAAGTGGGCTGTCCGACACACTCTGCCAAGGTAACGAAGAATGAGACAAGAGCGAACATCTGTAGGAATTATGATAGCAACAAGGAGAACGGCGAAACATTAATGAAGCTAACACATCCAGATACCAGCGGATGTTCGACGAACCAATATAAAACCTTCCATGTTAACTGATGAACGATGTGAATTGAATAACTAATTATTTCACATCTAATAACGATGAATTTGACAGGATTTGATGAATGAGTTGGTAATTCAATAATGTAACATGCGATGAATAGTATTTAATCTACTAGAATTTAATGGGTATAAAATAATTTAACAGGTTCCTAAGAATATAACAATCAAACTAATAAAATACGATGAATGGTGTTAGGGTACGGCGAAACGTACGAGAAAAACATCTAAAATATAAGCGAACAACAATTTTATTCGGAAATCACATTCTACTAAGTACGACGAAACGAATAATGACTCCAACTATTAATGAACATTAACTTGAGAAACGAACTCTAGTAAGATATGACGAATAACCAATTACTACAAATGAAGCATGTAAGCCTATTAGCAAGGTCAGAGCTAATTCACATTGAAGAAATTTGTTTGATTTTGTCTCAACGACTATACGACGAAGGTGGGCTGTGAGACACACTCTGCCAAGGCAACGAAGAATGAGACAAGAGTGAACATCTGTTGGAATTATGATAGCAACAAGGAGAACGACGAAAAATTAATGAAGCTAACACATCCAAATACTAGCGAATGTTGGACAAACCAATATCAAAACTTCCATGTTGATTGACGAACGATGTGGATTAAATAATTAATTACTCCACACCTAAAAACGGTGATTTTGAAATGATCCGATGAATAAATTGGTAATTTAATATTGGAACATCCGATGAATATGCTATTTAATCTACTAGAATCCGATGAATATAATACATAATATAACAGAATCCTAAAAATAACAATTAATCTAATAAGGTACGACGAATGATTTATAAATACGACAGAACGATTTTCTAAAATATTAACGAAGACAACAATTGTATCTGGAAATCACATTCTACTAAGTACGACGAAACGAATAGTGACTCCAACTATTAACGAAAAATCGCATCCCAACAAGGTACGACGAAAAATAAATAACGATTTTCAAAATAGTAGCGACGACAACAATTATATCTGGAAATCATATTCTACTAAGTACGACGAAAACGAATAGTGATTCCAACTATTAACGAAAAATCGCATTCCAACAAGGTACGACGAAAAAAGAATAACGATTTTCAAAATATTAGCGACGACAACAATTATATCTGGAAATCACATTCTACTAAGTACGACGAAACGAATAGTGACTCCAACTATTAACGAAAAATCGCATTCCAACAAGATACGACGAAAAAAGAATAACGATTTTCAAAATATTAGCGAAGACAACAATTATATGGAACTCAAGTTACATTAAAGTACGACGAACTGAATTATTAACGGAAATAAGAAACTTATCTTGGAATTCAAATTCCATTAGAGTATGACGAGATGTATAAAGATTTTTTAAAAATATTAACGATGACAGCAAAATTATTTTGGAATTCAAATTCCATTCAGGTACGACGAGATTTTGTACGACGTTGTTTTTTCAAGAGGTCTTCGTAAGGGGAATCCGGCATGTTAACCTTATGGAAAATTAATACCGAAGAGAAAAACGGATGAACATTGTTCCAGACGAAATATGTCAATAAAATGAAACAATCCGACAAGCCATCCACCATAGACAATTAAACAATCGACTAAGCGACATTGTAGACCCCGTAGTAGTGAATGTCCCGAAAAAATCACGATTATATGATCACGCAAGTCGTGTTAATAAACAATGACAATATAAATGCTAGAGAAATGCATAATGTTAATGATATTTGACGAAAATTTAAATAATTAAGTTACTTATAAATTATACTAAATGGTACCTTAAATTATCCAAAAATGTTGGTTGGTTTTTTTTCTTCCGAAGTTATTTTGAGACGAGCTGCGTATATATCCGGTTTGAAGGACCAAATGATGCGGCGTCGATGAGAGGTGGACTGTATTTTTTTTTATTGAAGATATATTGGATGTGAGTTGGTTGGCACATCAACTTCCAACACCGTGATGCAAATATGGAAATATCTCAACTCATATAATAATTGAAGTTATGTAAACGAATGATTAACTGAAGCAATGACGAAAATATCTCAGCTCATATAATAGTTGAAATCATGTACATATGAGATGAATGATGCAATGATGAAAATATATCAGCTCATATAATGGTTGAAGTTATGTACATATGCGATGAATGATACAATGAAGAAAATATCAGCTCATATAATAGTTGAAGTTATGTAAATGAGATGATTAACTGAAGTAATGACGAAACTATCAGCTCATATAATAGTTGAAGTTATGTAAATGAGATGATTAACTGGAGCTATGACGAAAATATCAGCTCATATAATAGTTGAAATCATGTACATATGAGATGATTGATGCAATGATGAAAATATATCAGCTCATATAATGGTTGAAGTTATGGAAATGAGATGATCAACTGAAGCAACGACGAAACTATCTCAGCTCATATAAAAGTTGAAAATCATGTAGATATGAGATGATTGATTGAAGCAATGACGAAAATATCTCAGCTCATATAATAATTTAAAATCATATACATATGAAATGAAAGATGCAATGATGAAAATATATCAGCTCATATAATAGTTGAAGTTATGTAAATGAGATGATTAACTGAAGTAATGACGAAAATATCTCAGCTCATATAATAGTTGAAAATCATGTACATATGAGATGATTGATTGAAGCAATGACGAAAATATCTCAGCTCATATAATAGTTGAACATCATGTACATATGAGATGATTAACTGAAGTAATGACGAAAATATCAGCTCATATAATAGTTGAAATCGTGTACATATGAGATGATTGATGCAATGATGAAAATATATCAGCTCATATAATAATTTAAAAACATGTACATATGAAATGAAAGATGCATGGAAACATCACCCGTTCCAATCGATGAAAACTTATACGAGTTTTTTTACTGCATGCACACTCGACGAATATTTGTCAGAGAAAAAAGAAAAAAACTATTTGGTTAATTTATATATACATTAAAAAACTGACCTGATGCACACAACTTTATATAAACTTTCTTTATTAATTTTACAATTACTGATCTAACACATAGGAATACAAAATATTTAAAATTGACTTAAAAATAACAAAGAGAGCGCCTAGCTCATACTCAACCAACTACATGATATAACACAAACAACACTTTTTACTGACTATACTATTCAGATATAAATTCGTAAGAAAAAAAAAGCCAAAACTACCAAAACAGTCCATTTTATAGAAAACCAAAAATCTACAAATCAACTCTAAAAAAAAAAAAAAAAAAAAAAAAAAAAAAAAAAAAAAAAAAAGAAAAAACTCCACACAGCTGTCAAGTTTACCAACGATCTCGAAACTATCGAATTAATAATATAGAATAACGAACACATAAATTCAATGTGAAAATTGAAAATATCGAATGAATGATCAAAATATACCGAACACGTCAACTCAAATTGACAGTTTCGTTGACATTTCAAAAGGATTGTTTTGGTAATGTTTTGCATAATTTTATAAATAATAAATAAGTCTTTAATTGGTTTTGTTTTGATTCTAATTTAAAATATTTTGATTTTTCAGATGAACTATTTAGAAATTCACGATAATGCGTGAACAATGACCTCTCTGCGCTTGCCACTGAAATAGGGGAAGTTAGTAAAATTCGTAGGGCAATAAATAAATTTGGAAAAATTTCGATTAAAGAATTTGCCGTAATATACTTCAAAATTTCCAGTGCATCTTTCGATTCCGCCAAAGCTTCCATTCTTAAAAATGTATTTATTTCCGAGTATAACTATTCATGGTTCACGTCCGATTCTTCTGTACTACGATTTCTCAGTGATATTTCTAAATTTTTACAATCATTCAACAATTCATTTGCATCTAAACTTCGCATTTTTTCGGTACGGGTTAAAAAACCAAATATTTTGTTGTATGAATCAAGCATTTTGAATCTTTCATTTAAGCTAGTAAGCTTATTATTATCAATTATCTTATTATTATCAATTATTGCATTAAAAAAATCTACTTTATATTTAGACTTTCCATTTAGAGGTGCATCAGTTCCTTCATATTCAAAAAAACGTCGTTTTCGGCTTAGCCGCACTTGAGGGAATACTGGCTCAGTACCTAATTTTATAGCTATTTCTTCAGATTTTTTAATAATCGCTTCAAATGATTTATCACTTCTGAATGATTTTAAAAATTTGTTCGTAGTTACCACAAATTCTATCATAATAGAAATATCTGCCAAGGGATTCTGCATAACTTTACTTACTTTGTTAATTTCATACAATATATCATGCCAAATTGTAAGTGAAAGGTAAACTGATATGAGGATATCTCATTCGCAAGACAAAAATTCTTACAAAATCAAAAATTAAAACATTTTCCAAAATTCTAAATATATTGCAAAAATTATTACAAAATCAAAAATACAAACTTTTTTCAAAATTCCAAAAATATTTCAAAAACTATAACAAATTCAAAAATTTCCATGTCCAATTTCATTTTCATTTACATTTACGTCATAAAAACAGCTACATTTTTTTTCCCAAAAAATTGGCTAAAAATATCAATGAAATCATTTTTTGACACACTTGACATTATTTTTTTGACAAACGTATAATGCCATAATTCTCTATAATAATAAAATATTTTCATTTCATACAAATTATTATTTTTATTTTTTTCTAAAAAATTGGGTTAAAAAAATAAATAAAAATCTTTCTTTTGACACACTTGACAACATTTTTTTGACAAACTTATAATGCAATAATCTAGATTTTAGTTTCACATACCAATCCCGACCATCAAGATTTCTCCAAATTCAATGTTCCTACTCGTAATCTCTTCAAATGAACGCTTTTTAAGCAAAAAATATGCAAACTTCCTTGTTTGCAGACCGCTTCAGAAACAGCAACTCCAATTGAACTTGATTCTGCAACTTTGTATAAAGCTTCTATAATTTGAACCAAATTATCTTTTACAACTTTTATACTATTTATACGGCTTTCCCAACGCGTATCTGATAATGATTTAACAGTCATTTTACAAACACTTTGCAGTATGTCCCATCGAACGATTGATGCAGCAAAATTGTAAAAAAAATAAAAAATGTAAATCAGAATCTTTTACATCTAGTTCATCGGCATAAATTCGAGATAACGTGTCCGGTACTGTGTTGTTTGAGCCTTTACAATATTCCATCTCAAAATCAAAGCTTTGCAGCTGCAAACTCCATCTGGCAAGTCGTCCTGAAAGGTCCTTTTGAGACATTAGCCATTTTAAACTTGAATGGTCTGTTATGATTGTAAACGCAAATCCTTCAACGTATGCTATGAACTTTTTAACGGTTAAAACAGCCGCTAAACGCTCTAGTTTTTTATTTTTTTTTTTTATTTTATTTTATTTGATATACTAGAACATTGAACGGTTACCATTTACACAATGTCACTATAAAAATACTTAAATGTGTTAACTTAAGCTACTTATAAGTAGAAATATCATAATAATAATAACAATACTCAAAATATTAAATTAAATTTGTTTGTTTGTTATGTTTCATAAATATAATAACGTAATAAGACCCAACTTCTGCTTGTAATCCATGTGTTAAATAAGAAAAAAAAAACACATATGTTAAGTTAATAATTAATTAATTAGTTTGCTTGTAATTAAGAGAACCTTCTTCTTAAAAACTGTCAAAGACTCCGAAAACAAGTCTAAAGTGTAAAATAAATTGTTATGAGAAGTTTGCATTCTGTTTATTGGAGAAAAGAGACCTAAATTCGTCCGTGTGCATGCAGGAAGAAAAATCTGGATGTGTCTGGTACGATAAGAAGGCGCGTAGAAAGATAATTCTTGAAGAATTGAAGAATCCACTATATTATTCACAATTTTAAACAAAAACATTTCGATAAGGTATTTTCTTCGACTTTCTAATTTGGTTATATTTAATATAGTTAGTCTACGTGGATACGAAAGTCTCAGATGCTCATTATACGGAAAGAATCTAAAACAAATGTGTCTTGTGAAAACCCTTTGAACTCTTTCAACCCTGTCTGTATAAATGTTGTAGTAAGGATGGCAAATTTGGACTCCATACTCCAAGTTACTTCTTACAAAACTATTATATAGCATATATAATGTTTCGGGATTACGAAACTCTTTACCTTTTCTTAAAACAAATCCAAGCATTTTAAAAGCTGTTTTACATATTTGGTTCACGTGATGATCGAAACGAAGATAGCTGTCGAAGGTTATTCCAAGGTCCTTTGTCATCTGTACACGATTTAGTTTATCTTCGTTCAGGGTGTAATCAAAATAAATTTTTTTATAATTTCTGGTAAATGTAATACATGAACATTTCTCAACGTTCAAATATAACTTATTTTTATCACACCAATCAAAAAGAGCATCAAGATCAGTTTGGAGAGTATTGCAATCCTGTAAAGTCAGAATACGACTGTAAATTTTTAAGTCATCTGCATACAGGACATACTTCGATTTAATGTTTTTTCCAATATCATTTATGAATATTATAAATAACAAAGGACCAAGTATAGAACCTTGGGGTACGCCAGAAGTGGGCGTGAAATTGCCCGAGTAACATCCATTCATTCTAACTCTGAGTTTTCTGTTACTTAAATAAGATGCCAGCCATTGTAGTAAGATTCCGTTAAATCCAAAAATATTTAGTTTGCGCAATAATATCCTGTGGTTGACTTTATCAAACGCAGCAGAAAAATCTGTGTAAATACAGTCAGTTTGGTGTTGTTTATCCAAATTTTTATATATGAAGTCTGTGTATTCTACTAAATTAGTAATCGTGGACCGTTTTTAAAGAAACCATGCTGTTTGGAATCAATACGTGAAGCAACGAAACTAAAAATGTATTTATAAACAGATTTCTCAAACAATCTACTGCAAGAATTTAAAATTGAAATCGGTCGGTAATTAGAAACGTCACATTTGTCACCCTTTTTATAAACAGGGGTTATAAAAGATTCCTTCCATTGATCTGGAAAAATTCCTGCATTTAATGACTTATTGAATAAAATAGTAATTGGAACCTTTAATTCATGCTGTAGTTTCTTGATAAAAAAATTCGGAATACCATCAGTTCCACTACCTTTATTCACATCCAAGTCAGATATGGAATCAGACACATCTTGTTCAGAGATTGAAATATGTGAAAAGTTACATTGGTCAGAAATATCACTAGGAAAGTTTAGTTTTGTTTATTGTTCCTACTTGCATAATTGGGACGACTAGAATTTATAAACTGACGAATTTTGGAATGAAAGCTTTTTACAGAATCATCGACATTCAGATTTCTAAAATAACAATTCCAGTCATATTCGAGAGTTCTTTCAGAAAGGATTTCTTAATTTAATTTAAAATAATTAACCGAGGAGCTTTTACATTTTGGCTGCAATTTTAAACTATTTATTTCTATACTAATTGAGAGAGGCGGATGGTTATAATCGATCTTAGATAACTCATCGAATTTCTGCACTTCAATTTTTTCACAAGGAAAATTTGATAAGGCAAGATCCAGAATTCGATTATTATTATTTAAAATAAGATTGTGTTGCGCTAAGCCCACGAACTCCATGGTATCAATTAAACAATCACAGGATCTACCCTCATAGTCAATTGGTACAATTTCATTGTTACCATCCCGTCGCCAAACTATACTGGGTAAATTAAAATCCCCAACAATTAAAAACTTGGAATTGCTATATCTAGTCGACATGTCTAACAAGTGATTTAGAAAAATATTGTACATATCGTAAGAAGCACCACATGGCATATATAAACAACATAATATTAGAAAACTGCCATTTGCAAGGGATAGCTTTATCCATGTATCATCAAATAAAGTTCCACTAGAAGGAAGCCTTATAAAATTGTACTTCGATTTAATTGCTATTAGCGTACCAGCACCATCCATCTTTTTTGTAAGTTTATAATTACTGTCATTTCTAAATACGGTATACCGAGGGTCAAAAAACTCAGATGAATTCCAAGAGTTGTTTAACCATGTCTCAGAAACGCAAACAAAATCATAATCACTCTGCAAGATATTTAACTTAAATACAGTAGACTTTGTCTTCAGACCTCGACAGTTTTGATAGACTCCTGAAAGCAGCATGACTAAAAAAAAGAAAAAAGAAAAATAGATTATCAGCAAAAATAAGATACAAAATCATTTATATACATGGAGATATATTGAGTTATATGTTTATGGTAAAAATTCGGAAACAAAAGTTATAATAGTTATAATTTCAAAGTAACAATAATAAAATAGTTTAATTTAAAGTTCATATCATTATTAATTATTAATTCAAACACTAATTCAAATCAAAAAATATTTTCGTTTAAAAAATAAAAAAAAATCAAATTAAATCCACAACTATACTGACGACACAGCAGTTTAGATATGTTATACTTGGTTGGTTTTTTTGATCTGGTCCAACCTTTCAAACGAATCAATCTGGATTGTTTTACTGCTGTCGTTTTTCTTACAAAAAACTTTGCCAAATTTTGTCCACACATAAGAAAAATTAAAATCATCAGTTTTAAGCATATTAACATCGTTGAGTAATTTTTTCTTCCATAACGGCAGATGCTCAAAAACAAGTATTTTCTTATTCATAGTTGTGTAACCAAGATCACTAATAAAAACACCAGCAGTAGAAGTGTATGCAATCAGAAAATTTTTCTTAACAAACTTAGAGTTTAAGTCGACAATTACCGGTTTTTCAGCTGTTTTAGATTTTGTGCGATGAATATATTTAATTTCGTTCATTTGCAAACCAAAATTAATTTATTTGCATAACTGTTGAAATATAGTTAACAGGTTTTCGTTTGCTAATTGTGGTATTCCTCTGACCTCCAAACTGGATTGATATGAAAAGTGCTCAATGGCGTTACATCTCGTAGATAAATACTGGCATTTTAGAGTTAGCGTTTTGTTAAGATCTTCAAGACATTCTACTTTATTTTCCAGATCTGAAACTTTGTTTACAATTTCTAGCATTTTTTGACATTTAAAGTTGAAGCTTACTAAAGATTCAGAAAATTCATTATGTTTAAGTTGTAGTTCATTTATAAAAGAGCATGCCTTAATGAATTCATCCTGCTTATATTTAATTCGGTTAACCTCGTCAACAAGCTCTTTTAATAATGAACCGTTTGCCTCCGTTAGTTGAGAACCAGTAGAAGAGTCCATTAGTCTCTGTTCCTTTAATGTACACTCAGTACAAAACCATTTGTCATCCTTGACTGGTGCATCCACGCAGTAAGTATGAAAGTTTTTGGCACATATTGAACATTGGATGCCTTTCCGAATAAGCTTGTCATTACACTCAGAAAAAAACGATGCGTTTGTTACTTATGCGCTATAGTAACTCCAAAATTGTAAACATAACGTACGTTTTTCTAAAATTTACTAGTGCAAAGTATTGATAATTTAAGTAATATTATCCTGTGCCACGTTAATAAAGCAAAATTGGAATTGTAAAATTTTTGAAAATAAATTTACTACTGAAACAGTAAATTTTGAAAGATGAAAACAAAGTTACCTAATGGTCGTTACATTTACTTAACAATTTTGTAAAACATAACCGTCGAAAAATGCTAAATTTACATGGCAAATAGTGCTAAACATACTTATACACACGCGTATATATAATCCACTATTTACCCAAAGAGATTAACTTAAGTATGCTGGAAATTGCCTATATGATACGTACTTTTTACTAAGGCATCTTTAAATTTACGTTTTCATAGTTTGAAAATTACGTATGACTTCGAGTATTAAAGTCACATAAAACGTAAATTTTACTTAAAATAATAGTAAAATTTACATATGTATAGCTGTCAATTTATGCAGCACATGTTCTTACGTTTTGGCGTCGCGTTTTGTTTGTTTACTAATTTTGAGAGATATATGTATTTCTTTTTTTTTATTGTATTTTATGTTTTGCTCTATAGCTAAAAATCTAGATTCAAAAAAATCTTTTTAGGGTGAAAACTCACTTTTTTTTACCAAATAAAACACGTAATGTCAAATAATAAATTGATCTATATCATATAATTATAATATAATATAATAATTATAATTATATAATATATAATATTAAAATAACTACATAATAGTCTATATAATTTTAAAATAACTACAGTATCGATAAATTGAAATGCTGTGAAATTGCATTTTTATGAATAAAAAGGAATCATTTTTATGTTATTTTAAAAAAATAATAAAAATAAATTAGTGGTCAGTCTGTGAATCGAACCCTCGAACGTCCTAAACTTAAGCATCAACATAATATTCATAAAAAAAGTCAAATGATATCCATAGCTATTTATGGTAGCTAAGAAACGACTCAATTCTGTTAAACAACGACGAAATTTAGGGGTGGAGTGGTGTTAACGCTAAAAATAGGACTTTTTTGACAATAATTCAAAAACTGTGCATCGCAAGATTCTAAAATAATTGTAATGTTTCTTAATTTTGGTGTTCTTTCAAATGACACTCATGCGAGCCAAAAAACCTTTTTTTCACGATTCCCCACTCCTATTCCTTAAACACGTAGAATTAAAACTACTTGAGGCTTCGCTATATTTTTCGTTAGGGGTTTATCAAATTTCCTATCTCTATGAATTTTTTTGTGTTAGATTACATAAGTTCGACATTTAGGTCGGTGCTTGAAAAACAACGTATAATTTTAACAATATTTAAAATTAACAAAAGATCAATGTTTGACTTAAACAATAGCATATTAAACAAATATTAACCCTAAAATAATTGCAGGTTATCGAACTTACCATTCAATTAAAACTCAACATTTTCTAAAGTTATACAAGAAATTTAATAAACCAGTAATTATGAATGGATTACAAATGTGGATCTTAACACAAACTAACAAATCACATCAATCTGATTTGAACCTTGAGAATTTACGCCACCTTTTGGGCCCACTTATGGCATACAATACAATACAATATACAATAGATAGTAAAGGACCGTGATAATTTTGAAATAAAGTCTTCTTTCTTTTGGATAACTGGTTATATTCACTCTAAAAGAGTTGCAAAATTAAGAATTGCTCTAAGAATCAGTATAAAGTATGACATGACTAAAAATGTACACGCCAGTCCCACTCGATATTGTTATTCGGGTTAAAAAAGCTTTATTTCACCTTACCATTCCTACCCTTTCAAAACGATTAATAAATATTTGATACACGGGGGGACGGTCTGAATTTTGAACATTTTTGATCATAACTCAAAAACTGTGCACCGCAAAATTCTAAAAAAAACTGCAATGATTTTTAAATTAGGTGCTCTTTCAAATTACACTCCATTCGCTTGGGTCAAAAAAAGTTTTTTTTTACCCTCTCTACCCCGGTGCCCTAAACACACAGAAATATAATTATTTGAGACTTCGGTATAATTTTCATACAAAATTTACCAAATTTCCTAGCTCTGCAAATTTTTTCAAATTTTTCTGTCAATCAGTGTCGAAACGTAGGGGGGGGGGGGGAACGGTTTGAATTTTGCACTTTTTTGTCCATAACTCAAAAACTGTGCACCGCAAAATTCTAAAAAAAACTGCAACGAATTCTAAATTAGGTGTTCTTTCAAATGACACCCCACTTGCTTGGGTCAAAAAAGTTTTTTTTTTACCCTCTTTACCCCGGTCCCCTAAACACTCAGAAATATAATTATTTGAGACTTCGGTATAATTTTCATACAAAATTTACCAAATTTCCTAGCTCTGTGAATTTTTTCAAATTTTTCTGTCGATCAGTGTCGAAACGTAGGGGGGGGGAACGGTTTGAATTTTGCACTTTTTTGTCCATAACTCAAAAACTGTGCACCGCAAAATTCTAAAAAAAACTGCAACGAATTTTAAATTAGGTGTTCTTTCAAATGACACCCCACTTGCTTGGGTCAAAAAAGTTTTTTTTTTACCCTCTTTACCCCGGTTCTCTAAACACTCAGAAATATAATTATTTGAGACTTCGGTATAATTTTCATACAAAATTTACCAAATTGCCTAGCTCTGTGAATTTTTTCAAATTTTTCTGTCGATCAGTGTCGAAACGTAGGGGGGGGGGGAACGGTTTGAATTTTGCACTTTTTTGTCCATAACTCAAAAGCTGTGCACCGCAAAATTCTAAAAAAAACTGCAACGAATTCTAAATTAGGTGCTCTTTCAAATGACTCCCCACTCGCTTGGGTCAAAAAAGTTTTTTTTTACCCTCTTTACCCCGGTCCCCTAAACACACAGAAATATAATTATTTGAGACTTTGCTATAATTTTCATACAAAATTTAGCAAATTTCCTAACTCTGTGAATTTTTCCAAATTTTTATGTCAATCAGTGTCGAAACGAAGGGGGGGGGGACCGTTTGAATTTTGCACTTTTTTGTCCATAACTCAAAAACTGTGCACCGCAAAATTCTAAAAAAAACTGCAACGAATTTTAAATTAGGTGTTCTTTCAAATGACACCCCACTCGCTAGGGTCAAAAAAGTTTTTTTTTTACCCTCTTTACACCGGTTCCCTAAACACACAGAAATATAATTATTTGAGACTTCGGTATAATTTTCATACAAAATTTATCAAATTTCTTAACTCTGTGAATTTTTCCAAATTTTTCTGTCAATCAGTGTCGAAACGAAGGGGGGAGGAACGGTATGTTTTTGACAATAACTCAAAAACTGTGCATTGCAAAATTCTAAAAAAATTGCAATGATTTCTAAATTAGGTGCTCTTTTAAATGACACCCCACTTGACCACATTTTAAATAGTGTTTTTACCCCTCCTCATTTCCACCCCCTTAATAAATCTAATTATGAAAATATGACACTTTTATATATTTTTTATTAAAACTGTACTAATTTTTCTATCATTCCAAATACATTTGAAAATTTTCGATCAGTTAGGTTCGGAGCTAATCGAGTTAAGAAAACACGAAAAAAACGTCATTATTCAGAATTATACAAAAAATGGTGAGGTGTAAAATTCCAAGATAAATTTTTAAGGAATACTGAAATGAAGCTCTTTCATATGATACCCTACTTGAATCTATAAAAAAATCTATTTTCTCAAAGGTCTCACACCGAACCCCTGTAAACCAAACGAAAATCACTTTAGTTTTATTTGTATTCGTCATTTCATGTGGACAGATTAGTTTTATACGCACCTCAAATTTCAAGTCCATAGCATTTATAGTTTACGAGATAATCGATATAATGTGAAAAACTCGTTTTACTCTCACCAATAGTGTTCCGTATAAAAAACGGAACCCTAATAAATTGATGTAAATAATTATTTAGATAGACAAATGGTTAATGCTGCTACCTTGTACACAGAGGTCTGGGGATCGAATCCGGGTTAAGTCCAAAATAAATATTAATAATAAATAGCATTTTATCTTTACAGGGCCCTTCTTAACCGCTGTTAATCATTGCCGTGTATAAAATTCTCCCTCCCTGAATTGATAAAAAAACGATTAATAATTGCAAAAAAACTAAATTTTTTTCATTTTTCTTTTGGTGAGACAAGACGGTAGCATAATAGTAGCATAACAGCGCAAAATGTTTTACATGCTTTTAAGTAGATTTTACTTAGTCAATTTTGTTTAGTTTACTTATGCCTCCGCTGGCTCAATTAGTACGTCATTTTCAGTTAAATTTACATATACTTTACGTTAAATAAGCTATCTTTTTTTTCTGAGTGTACATATCACACAACAGGTGTTTGCATCACTTGCACCAGACATTTTAAAAATTAAAGTTATATTATAAATTGCACTATTTAATTGTACTTAGTAGTATTTAGTAATCACAGCGTTAATTCGACACAAAAATTAATGCTTGATATTAAAGTTCGACACAAAAATCAATATTTGATATTAAACTTCTAAACGAATTATTATTGTTACACATAAACGTTTGTAATGTTTTGATTCTGGATCTCACTTTTTTAATATTATTTCATATTTTTATTAGCTCATAGCCATTGCAAAAAATCTTTTTGTTTATCAAAATAGAGTTTCATGCAGCAAGATTAACTGTACAACAAGAAGAAAGTACACAATTAAACTAAAAATTTGTATATTATTATAATATTAATCAGGTTGATTAGATTAATGTGATCACAAATATATTCTTTCAACTTATTTAAATTACACTTTGCAAACAAAAAATAAGAAAAAAGTATTGATAATTATTTTTGATAAATTAACTTTGAAAGAATGAAATTTTCTGCATGTAGCTTTAAGAAAGGTTGAAATGCGATAGTTCAGTGATTGAATAGTCTCTCTGGGCCGCATTAAGTTTTTGTGACATAAAAGCAATCGGATTTTCTTGGTTCTTTTCGTCACGCTGGAAGAGCACACTTCCTACTCCCGTGGTTGATGCATCGCATTGGATGTAAAATCGCTTCGTGAAGTCTGGGTTTACCAAAACTGGAGCTGATACGAGTGATGACTTAAGCTTTTTAAAGGCAGATTGAGCTTCATCGTTCCATTGCAATTTCTCGGGTTTATTAAGCAATTCGGTAAGTGGAGACGCCAGGGTTGAGTAGTTTGTAATGAATCGTCTACACCAACCAGTTATTCCGAGAAACCTTCGAATCTGTCGCTGGGTTTTTGGAACGGGGATTTCGTTTATAGCTTTGACTTTCTCAGCATTTACCTTCAAGCAACCATCACCAATTACATAGCCCAGATATTCCAGTTCTCTCAAACAAAATTGACTTTTTTCTACGTTAATGGTCAAACCAGCACTTTTGAGACGATTCGCGACATCAGATAACAACGCCAAATGCTCATCAAAAGACGCAGAGGTAACAAGCAAATCGTCCAAATAAACAAAAACACGCTCGTGGAGATGATAGGGGATCACCTTATGCATAAGTCGGCAGAGTGTTTGTGGGGCGTTGCACAAACCAAATGGCATCACCACAAATTGATACAAGGGACGACCTGGTACTGTGAATGCAGTCTTATCTTGTGACTCTCTATCTAGTGAGATTTGATAAAATGCATCCTTTAAGTCAATGTTGGAGATGTATTCGTTGCGTCGAGTCTACTAAGAAGACCATCAATTAAAGGCAGACGATATGCATCCTTTTTGGTCGCGTTGTTCAACTGTCGAGCGTCGAGGCAAAGACGAGGCTTCCCATTTTTCTTACGAACCATGACCATTGGAAAACACCACGCTGATTCACTTTCAATTATGACCCCCAGAGCCAGCATACGATCAATTTCTTCGTACATTTGTTTTTGTATCGCTGGTATAACCGCATAATGGCGTTGTTTGACTGGCTTACTATCACCAACATCAATGATTTGAGTTAAAAGGTGGGTCCGTCCTAGTCCCAACTGGTTATAACTAGGAAATTCCTTAATTACAAAATCGAGTCTTGTTTGCTGTTGTATGGAAAGTTCGTGAACATTGTTAAAATTTTGAGCTGGAATGTTCTCAGCAACAATTTCATCAACCAACATCGGCTTCAAACCAAATTTGGTCCAAAAATCAATGCCGAGATAAAGATCTTGCGTCAACGTTGGCACAATGTAAACAATCATAGTCTCGGCTTTGTTTTGAAATGTTACTTTACAGTTAATGTAGCCGATAATGCGTTGTTTGTTGCCACATGCCGTGGAAACTTGCTTTGAAAATGGGTGCATCTTTTCACCAGATTGTTTTAAGAACTTAAGTGCGATGGATCCAAGACAACTAATACTATCTCCACTATCGAGCAGACCAGTTCACACGCACAGTTAGATGTAATTATTCTCTTTATAAAAAAAAATCGAAGCAATGATAAAATTTAGTGATATATGTACAATTAAATACAAAATCCAAGTTCAAGTTGTACCCAAACTACAGCAAAAAAAAATCAACAATAATCAATCCAAAAAAAAAAAGTCCAGCGGCAGGTATATCCGCTAGAAAAAGGTAGATTTCTTGATCAGACAGATATGTATACAAGTAGAATCAATGTATCAAATTAGTTGAAATCAAAAAACTAAATAGAAACGGAATTATCCAACAAATTTCACAAAAGACATTTAGTACATTAACCGAAACTACTTTATGCAATTTCGGAACAGTTTTGTTTAATTTGGTTAAAATTAGTCATAACATATTAAATCCACCAAAGATCAAACAAACGTCCAACAAAGATCAAAAGAACTACGTGACAACTACAATTATACCATCACACATAATTTATAATCAAACATTATTAAACAATTTTAATTTAAAATCATCTTTGTGTTGTATTTTTTTGTTCTCATTTAATCTTTTTTCAAATACATAGTTTACTTAGTGAAAAAAAATTAAAAATACAAACAAAAGAGCATATGATAATTTTCCTTTGGTATTAAATGGCTTGAGATTTGTCTGTAATAGGTGCATTATATTGCTTATAAAAATGGAACCTTTTGGGTTAGAAAGCTGGAATTTTGTGAGGCTATAGTTTAAAAATTGTCTTAAAAGTTAAGATGAATTTAAATAACATAAACTCAAACATGATGAAATCATTGCTTTTTGCGTTTGTTTTCATTTCAACAGACCTGGGGCGTCAACCTTTAGACCTGAACTATTTTTTTTTTAAATTTTGGAAAGATTTATATTTAAACTTTGTGTAAAAAGTTTTCAAGTGTGAGCTTGCCATTTTCAGCTAGATCAAGGACAAAAAAGATTGGCAAATTTTTAAAACAGCTGATTTTGCAGGAACCTGGAACGTCAAAGTTGTCATTTGGATAAAAATGATAGAAATATGTTTAAATATTCAATATTTATAAATTTAATTAAAATATTATGATTCAAACGGAAGTTATAGCGCCCTACATTATTCAACATTTTAGGCTCTAGCCGCTTAACTGGTACCCGGATATGGCCAGTTCACAAAATTGTGCAAGACATTATTTGCCGAAACACACACAAAAAATTATTTTGGTGTAGGCCAAAAAATGCGACCGTGAGAGTACCGCCAAATTCCGTTATATCTCATATCGTTATATATATATATATATATATATATATATATATATATATATATATATATATATATATATATATATATATATATATATATATATATATATATATATATATATATATATATATATATATATATATATATATATATATATATATATATATATATATATATATATATATATATATAAATTTTTTTTTCATTTTGATTTTCCGTCTCCGCTTATCATATATAGTCGTTTGGCACCAAAATTTTTCCGAAATTCCGAGATGAAGCACATACCAATAGGTAGATTTTTATATGAAATCTACCTAATTACAGTAAGAACTCAAAAGAAAATAATATATAAAAAAATATAATGTTAATGCAAAATATTTCAAACAAGAAATACAATCCAATACATTCCAAGGAAAATATGAAAAATATTAAGAAAAAAAATCAAATAACTGGTAAAGCAATTCAGAATAATTGGGATGAAATTAGGCAGCAGCAGGTTTCGCTTTCTTGTATCTTGGTTTTGGTAGGTAGTTATTAGATTATAGCTTGTCTTAAGGAAAGGAATTGGAAACAGGGGAATAACAACAAAATATGTTTTAGTACCTGACAAACAATCTCAAAAGCAATTTATCTGAATTGGTTTGCGACCAACACATTTTGTATCCTAGAAATTAAGTTGATAAAAAAAACTGGCACTAACACTGGAATCAACACCAAACACAATGAAGAACACAATGCGCAGTTAATCTTAATCAAATCATCAGTCAGTATAACATAAAAACAATAATTGTAAATAGTGATTGCAAATTACCCGGTTACTCGATTAGTATTTTCCAAATTACCCGGATTACCCGGATAACCCGGGTAGTTGTAAAAAAATTAAAAGATGAAAAGCAATAAAAAAAACCTCACAGCAGTAAACTAAAAATTGATCATTTTTAATTGTAAAATAATATTTCAAAAATATTAAAGCATTTAGGGCTGTACTCATCCGATTTCGTATTTTTTTTTCAATTCCTGCAATATAAAAAACCCGCTCCGATAAAGTGGATGTTGGCTTCACGGTCAATAACGATTGATTTAAATTTTCTATCATTTTTTTCGGCTTCCTTTATTTGCATACAACATTTTCAGCTCTTTATCAACTGTAGTACCACTGTTATCTATAGTAGATCTTGTGTAGACAGCAATACATTTGTGTAGTTGTAAATTTTCAATATTATAATTAGCCGAATCATTTTCCGATTTGATTTTTCATTGCTGACGTATTTCCCCATTTAGTAGAAATTATTCGTGCGCATCCAACTACGTGGCACCGAGATTTATCTGATGACATTTTCTTGAACTGGTCCCAAACTTTCGATGACACTTATTTTAATTATTAGCTTAAATCTTAAATAAAAACTTATCATCAGTGGCGTAGTTAGCATGGGTGGCACCTGGGGCGGACATTGTGGTGTCACCCCAAGAATGAAAACTGTCAAAATTAATAAAAAGCCAATAAACGTGGGGGGGGGGGTCAATATAAAGCAACAAACATTTTCATAGAACGAAAAAATTATATTGTAATATGTAAAACATTTCCATAATATGAAGTCAACTTAAAATTCAACTTAAGTAAATTAAATAAGTGATGCAGAAGTTCCAACTTCGAAATTATTATCACCTCAACGGCGTAATCGATAGCGTGCCGGCCTAAGGATTCGAACCAGGCACTGAGGAGGAAGGTTCGAATTCATCCGAAACACGAAAAATGCGAGGTGGAGTTTTTTTCTGAGAAACTTCCAACCATACCTTTGAATTGAAAACAGTTTAATTACTTCTTTACTTACTTGAGTTAAATTGATCTCAAAAAATCCCCAATATTGTAATATATTTTTTTTAAATACAAGAAAAGTGTAACGTACAAATATAATAAAGAAAAAAAGTTATGTATAGTATTATTTCATTCTTCGGAATATTTCTTTTTTGCGTAAATTTTTTAGGAGGTTACTATTGTTGTTGCAAAGGTCATGAAATATTCCACAAGAATTTGTTAAATTATTTTTCACACATTAAATGGCTTTTAGTGTCTCAAGTAGAGTTTCTGCTCGAAAAATTCGGTCGAGGAAGATTTGTTATCTTGAACTAATGATTTGTTATCTTGTACTGGAGTACGCTGGGCTTGTCACTCCCGTAGATCAAAAATAAAAAAATTTACAAATCAATAAAATTAAAAACTTTACGTATGAACGTAAAACTCATGTTAAAACAACTAAACTTTGACGGATTATTTTATTTTTTAAATTTTATATAAATAATTAAAATATGAATAAGTTTATATTATATAATCTTAATTATACAATTTCAATAGAAGACAAAGTGGACCTCAATTTATGTTAAGTGTTTACTACAATATTGATATTGATTGTCATATAATTCGAATTTATTTATATATATTTAAACTAAAGAAAATGTTTTATTTAGCATAAATAAATTGCCTAAATTGAATTTTGAGTAACGAAATTCTTATTTAAATAACGAAATTCTGTTTTTTTTAAATCGGGACATTTTTAAAATGAAGCGGGACGCGGGACAAATTGTTAAAAATCGGGACTGTCTCCCCAAAAGTGGGACGTCTAGTCATCTTATTTAAATCTCTTCTTTCTAGCTTTAACAGCTGCAAACTTAGAAATCGCATATTCAAAATTTATATTGTGTGTTGCCTCATGTTCTATTGTTAATATACCAAGATTGTTAAGCCTCGTTTGGGTCATTTTTGCCAGCATGTAATTTTTAATTAATTTTAATTTGCTGAAACTCCTCTCACTCGAAACCACTGATACGCAAATAGTCATAAATAACTTTAGTGCGACCATAAGATTCGGAAGAGATTTTGTAAAATCACATTCCACGATCAATTTCAAAATGTCTATAGGCACACCCAGTTAGAAACTGTTACATTGCCGCTTTTAAATGCCTTCTCAACCTTAGTCATAAAAACCGGTAAATTTTGATTCAGATAACTCCAACTCTTCACTGTTCGCCAAAAGCCCAGTGTTTGTCAGCACAACCTCGAACAATAAAGCTACATCTTGGACCGACTTTAATCTTGTTAGGAGTTCAACATTGAACCGTCGTAGTACTCCGATTTTTTCACAGCAAAATCTATTGCCTCTTCTACAATATGACTAGGTTTCAATATAAAGACGAAGTGACTGTATTTTTATAACTAAGTGATCAATATTCAAGCTTGTGCTTTGCAATACAATCCAAGCACAATTTATTCGCCTTAAAACATCATTCCAAAACAAAAGATAGCAAAGAAATGTAAAATCATACACAATCACCATGCATAAGGTTCTGTGCAGCGCCTCTAGTGTCTACATTTTATTGTTGATCACTTAATTTCTCAATTGCAGCCACAATCCCATTAAAATTTTCATCCAATACTTTAACTGAAGCATAATGAGCATCCCAACGCGTTGTTGAGAGTCTTTTAAAAGTTGTTTTGCTCTGTTTAACAAGCACTTCCCAGCAGCTAGTCGAAGCAGAAAAAATGTAAAAATTCCACTGCTCCGAAAAATGTTACAACAGCTACATTTAGTGCAAATGAGTGTTGGTCACTTAAATTAATTGAATGATCTATACACCAACAAATATTGCTTTGTTGTTTTTTGCTTTAATAATAGCTTGCACTCCTTCATGTATACCACTCATAACAGCTGCATTATCATAACCTTGGGAACGACAATTCATAACATCTAAGCCGTCATTTTCAAGATGTAAAGGAAAAGGTCCAAGGAATACTTCTTTGATCTCCACTTTTCTATCATCAATTTTCACATAACGAATCATTTCTGACATTTGATCAATATGTGAAATGTCAGGTGTGCTATCAAACATAATTCCAAAATATTTATATTTTTTTTAATATTTAATTCAAGATGTGTTCTTTTAATACTATTCATACTTTGACAGTAGTTTGATTAGTTCTAAGAAATTGCCTTTATTTAAAGGCTTTTTCCTTCATCATATCCACGAAACGCTAGGTTTTTTTTTAGATAAAAACAAAGTTATATGCAATAATCTGGATAAAAGATGTTTCCACTTCTGTTTTTCATTATCTATTAATAGCAAGACTGCGTCTCCTATCGTTTTATGAACCTCGTTTCCAAAGTTTTCCGCTTTTTAAAATTGGGTTGTTCTGAAAATTGCGAAACCGTTTTTCAATAAAATTAAAATACATAAATGTAAAGTTCATGAAAATTGGCATTATGTAATTTTAACTTACAATTAAAACGAATTGAAAAAACTAAAGTCAGTCTTCATCCTCAATAATGATAATATGCCCAAAAGCCTAAAATTCGTTTAGAAATTTCGTTTTTTCTACTAATATACTCTTCTTATAGACTGAGAGCCCGCGACGGCCAGACCTTCGTTATTTTATAAAAGCTGAAAGTTTCTCTGCGCATACTCCCTACTCAGGTAGGAACGATAAGCGACATATGAAGTTTGGATCATAGTGGCTTTGGCAGGGAGCAGGTTCCAAAGGGGCCTCCAAAGTTTCGTGAAAGTATAAAAGCTAATTTTTTTATATATTATTCGGGATAGTATTAGAAGCCACGTCACCCAATGCCAGACACTTACTATCGTGGAAACCCCCTACCAGACACCCTTAAACTTTAAAGTTTAAGGGTGTCTGGCAGGGGGTTTCCACGATAATAAGTGTCTGGCATTGGGTGACGTGACTTCTAATACTATCCCAAGGAATATATAAATAAATTAGCTTTTCTACTTTCACGAAACTTCGGAGGCCCCTTTGGAACCTGCTCCCTGCCAAAGCCACTATGATCCAAACTTCATATGTCGCTTATCGTTCCTACCTGAGTGGGGGGTATGCGCAGAGAAACTTTCAGCTTTTATAAAATAACGAAGGTGTGGCCGTCGCGGGCTCTTAGTCTATTATAATATAGTCAAGAACGTAAACGAAATATATCTTATAAAACCTTCTATGTAAAATGTTCAAAATGTTACCATTTAAAATCAGTAAGACGAATATCGCAGAAAAAATCCAATTACAATTCGAAATTATTAGAAGTACGTTTTACTCCAGACAACGGACAAAAATCCAATGATGTCCAGGTTTTGTAGAATGTGTACAATCCATCCTTTTAAATTCGTCATATTGGACAGATGTTCAAGATCCGGAATCATATCCATCATATAATTGACTAAATGGAAATTAAACCCAGATTTTGTCCAATTAGTCCCATATCTTCTTATGTATCACAGTTAAAAAATGGATTTGATTAACATAAATTCAATTTTTTTTTATTTTGCCAAAGCAATACACTTATGTATTTAACAAATGATATCTTTATTGCAATATTGCAATGTTATTAAATATTTTTGTCTTATTAAATTTTATCATTAATATTATAAAACTGAAAACAAACAGGATGAGTATGTATCTACCTATAAAAATTTGCAAAACTATAGTAATTGCATAACTACCATTTTATCCCACAGTAATTATTTATGTGGCCATTCGAAAACGATCCATTCCAATTTACAAGTTTCAAGATAAAGGAAAAACAAAAATTAATTTGAGATTATTTACAAACATGGTGATTTGATTGTTTATTAGTTTCCTTAGGTGTTTGCAATTAATTTGTTTGAAATGTAAAACATATTAGGTAGTAAGTTTAAGCTGATATTTTAGAAATAATTTTGGAATAGAGACATAATTTTGGAATAGAACAGAACTCAAGGGTATCGACCTATCGACACAGGGTGCCACATTATCGACGGAGACCACTTTTCCTATACATTATTCAGCATATGTGTTTTCAGACCTGGTCGTTAAAGAATCATTCTTGCATACTAAACAATGTACCGTAAAAGAAAACGGTTAATATAGTATCTATAGGAATATTCAAAGCTATTGAGTAATTGTGGTGATGGTATTCAATGCTTAACATGTTGATTCGATTAAAAAAAAGAAATACACACATATTGTTGAAATTTTATTTTCCGTAATAACTCAAAAATTTTAAAAAGTAGAATAGATCCTTTTTGAACCAATAGGACACATTTATAGGACACATTATAAGTTATCACAATTTATAAATCAAAATTAAATGGATAACCTGGCTAAAATGGTTTCTAAGTGATTTATCGTTGAAAACGATTGAAACGTTGAAAGCCATTGTGATGGTTTGTTTAAGTTTTTTACGGTCGGGTGTCACCCCAAAACGGGTGACACCCGGGGCGGAGCGCCCCCCTAGCTACACCTCTGCTTATCATAATATATTTACCGTTTCTATTTTAAACTATAAATATAAACAAATAACCAATGAAGATCCTTAACTTTTTATGACTTAATTTTAATTTGAATAAGAACTAAAATTCCATAAATTTTGTTATGTGTTCTTCGTCGTTTTTCTGTTGTTTTCGTAATCCAAACAATAACAATTAACTAGAGGGCAGTTTAATGTTTATACGGATGTGGTTGGTTTAATGTTTATGGTTTAATGTTTATGGACATATTGCAGTTTGTATGGTTAGAATAGAATCATTTGTCAACAACTAGCATAAAGAATAATTCAAATTTGCAAAAAGAGAATGAGCTGAAATTTATTTTGTAAATTATATTGAGAAAAAACTGGACCTTTTGTTGTCCGGGTATTTGACCAAAATATCCGGATATTAAATACCCGAAAAATCTTCCTAAATACCCGGGTATCCGGTTACCCGGATACCAAGATTGCAAACACTAATTGTAAACAAGGATCAACAGATAACCAGACTTTGATACAACAATCTCTATGATCAGTACTACTAATGATGAATGAAATTTAATCGATAGGAAAATAAGAAGAAAAAATCTTTAAATCAATATACTATAATCATTTTACAAACATCCCAGTCAACAGATAAACTTTGGATTAGGGATGCGAACATGAAAAACTCGAAGAGTAAGACACGAGGGATAAAAGGAGAAAGGATTTGGAATAGGGAGAGTCTTTATTTGGGCGCCACTGTAATCTTCGCAACAATATTGATGCAAAGATGACAGAATTTATCCAATCCTGGTTTCCAGCGGTTATATGAGGCTAAAGCTAAGGGTAGGAAATGGGATCATTGGAAACCAAAATTGAATCTTGTTTAAACCGCTTAAGATGTTGAAGGAACAGGGATGACAAGCTACTATCTACACCACCTGCATACTCACCTTCTACTCACCCAATCTCATCCCACACTAAGAGTGAAGTGCTAATTCATAATATGTCGAACACACAAATTAATCAATCAAAGATGATAAGTTTAGAACACTCATAATTATTATAATTCAAAATAACTGATCTATGTATACAGTTTTCTAGCTAACTAAAAAGAAATTACAATTTACAATAACTTAATATTATCTATGCAAAAATAAAAAATACTAGTAACAGAGAATAGAATATGCTGTACAACTATTGTGTACTTATCTTAAATGGTGGTAGGGTAGTGTTGTCGATGTGTTGTTACTGGACTAATGGTTAGTATAAATCTATCCTGATCGATTGATTTGTGCTATCACGTCGCTGGTAATTATAATCTCAATAATCCGTAACCAATCAAAACGGAAAAAATTTGCGTAAAAAAATTTAACTGTCTTGAATAATATTTCTTCGTAAATAATTTGAAATGTTATTTTTCTTCCAATTACTTCTTTACATGGATTTTATTTGCAATATCACCACCACAAAACAATTGTTAATTTCCACAATTAATAAACTGGAATTTATATTAGCAAGACTCAAGAAATTGGCTTGGCTTGTATAATTTATTTGCAGAGGTTTTAGTATTGATTTTTAATTGCAATCGATAATCTATATAATTGTATGAGTAACTGTATATCGCAAACACTAAGTTTTTTTTAGCATAATTTTATGGATAGTTCTCTTTTCACCAACACAATTCTGTTATGCAATAACAACCCCACAAAACAATTGTTAATTCACAAAATTAATAAACGGAAATTAATATTAGCAAGGCTCAAGAAATTGCCAACCAAAATTAGAAAACTACACATAGATAATTATAATTAATATTTTTTTTTGTACTAACAAACTCACTTCAGTAATTTTACGTTTATTCTCTTAAATTTGAATCTCGACTGTCCCGAATAATTGATTTGATTTTTTTTGATTTGGAAAATCAACGGGAAATTTTTTTTGAAGAAAGAAAATATATAAATTAAATATTATCAGGGCCGTATTTAGATCAATCAGCAGTTAATCAGTTAGAACAATTGCATGTTTCAATTGTAACAATTTTTTCTAAAAAATCGTCGAAATTCAAAATAAAAGTATTTTTCGGCACATCTACTCCTCAAGACCAATCCTACAATATACATATTGCCACACTTTTGATCGAGCAAATATTTTAAAATTGTACCGCAAAAATTTTGCTTACGTATTTATGTATAGATAGATAGATTTTGAACTGTGAAACAAATAACTTTAAAAAAAACAAAATAACCGAACAAAAGACTCAAACAAATACGCCTATGACATTTTTGCCATTTTTTCTAAAAAAAATCGTCAAAATTCAAAATAAAAGTATTTTTCGGCATATCCACTCCTCAAGACCTATCCTACCATATACATATTGCCACACTTTTGATGGAGCAAATATTTTAAAATTGTACCGCAAAATTTTGCTTGTGTATTTATATATAGATAGATAGATTTTGAACTGTGAAACAAATAACCGAACAAAAAACTCAAACAAATACGCATATGACATTGTTGCCATTTTTTCTAAAAATATCGTCAAATTTCAAAAAAAAGTATTTTTCGGCACATCTACTACTCAAGGCCTACTCAAGGCCTATCCTACGATATACATATTGCCACACTTTTGATGGAGCAAATATTTTAAAATTGTACCGCAAAAATATTGCTTACGTATTTATATATAGATTATTTAATGTAAAGTTTGTAATTTACACAGCAAAGTATTTTACTATTATTATAGTAGGCAATCCATTTCCTTCCATTATAGTAGTGAATTTTTCTTAGAGTGTGCCGACCTAGGGATATAACTATATTGAAGCAAAACTAAACTGCTAACATCATTACGATTCATGATAGTGGTAAAGCATTTAGTGTCCTATGATCCATAAAAAGGAGTGCAACAGAGTTTAACAACTCTTGAGTGACGGTTGCTCTTTATTGTTCTTTAGTGGGACCAATTTCGGAATATGGGTCTGTGGTTTGGATGCCATATGGATGGCTATATAAAAAATTTTGGATGTGTACAGAAGTAATTTTTATTATTCGCTCTAATACATATTTATGATCCAAAAAATAGTAATACAAAATCAACAAATACTGTAACGTTCAAAAAGCAAAACCTGTTGATAGTTGGTACCAATTAAAGAACAACACTTTGTTGTTCGCATTAAGCAATGAAACCAATCTTCGGATCATATGCAAAGAAGAACAATTTATGATCCATCTAAACGGAAGCGGAAAACTTATACTGAAACCAAGGTGCGTGGCAAAGAGTGAAAAAATATTGTTACAATCCCAGGGATCATACAACAGGAACATCTACTCAGTAATTTTGAATCAAATGGATTTTGATGATGAAGTCGGGTTTAACAACTATAGTCAACTTTTGAATTACTCCATCAATAACAGTATTCTTCAAGAAGTGAGAATAGCAGAAAATTCTATTAATACAGTAAAATATCAAGAAACCTTACCTTTCTTGCAAGGGCCATCAGTTCATGATGTTCATCATTATTTTATTTTGTATGGACTAATTGTGTCCATTGCAATTATTATAGTTATCAAATATCGATGCAGTAAAGAGGTTAATAGAATTCCTGCAGCCCAGCAACTAGAAGTATAACAGTATACAGCTGGGCCCCGGAGTATGTTGATACCTCAACAGATAAAAATATATCAACCAACCCAGCGGAAATCAATAATGCATAATAATGCATAATAATGCAAAATTGCATTATTATATTTAATTAATTTTCTTTATAATAACTTGATATAATTGTTAACGCAGCAAAAATTGCTTATTTAAAGAAAATGAATTACCATAAATAAATAAGAATTATTTTAACATTAAAACTTTAACGTTATTTTTCTTCATCATACAAATCTTCCAGTAAAGCTAACTGTCCAGCCCCCACCAGTGAAAAGCGGGTTAGTTATTACTGAAGGATTGTACATGATCCGGCTCGAAGGACCATGTACAATCCTTCAGTATTTTTTTTTTTTTTTTTTTTTTTTTTTAATAAAATGTGTTGTGTAATAGGGTTTAGAATATGTGTCACAACAACACATAAATACCTTTTAAGACCTAGGTCTAGACCTGGGTCCCACAACAACTGGCGTTCTGAGGTGTAGATTAACGCTTTTTTTAAACATCTGTGGGTTGAAGCCACCTGAGACTAAGTGTTCCGGCAAACTATTCCATTTGTACGCAGTTCGGACAAAGAAGTCTCTCTGCGATCTGCCAGTATGACAGCGCGGGATCTTTACCGTTTCACTGGTTGCGGCAGCCGATTGCCGAGTGGAACGGGGGTAAGAATAAGTTTGAGGCATGATGCCGCTGATTTCATCTGAGCACTGCTGATGACGATATTTGTAAAAAACAACGAGGTCAGCAACAGTGCGACGATGTTGTAGAGAATCAAGTTGTGATGTCAAAGTTCGATCACCTACAATTCGTATAGCTCGCTTTTGAACAGAGTCCAAGAGGGCCAAGATGGAAACAGAGGCAGCACCCCAAACTTGACAGCAGTACTCCATACAGGGACGAATATAGGACTTATAAACATGGAGCAATTGGTATGGAGTGAAAAATTTTTTGCATCTATTTAGGAGGCCGAGTTTTTTAGACGCGCTTTTTGCCATCGCCATTACATGATCGTTCCAGAGTAGGTCATTTGAAACTGTGACACCCAATAAACGAATGTTTTTACATTCACCTATTGGTTCATCACACATACTAAATAAAATATCTTTGGGGAACTCGGTCTTTAATCTGGAAACAATCAACAGCTGTGTTTTGGTGGAGTTGAAATTGACAAGGTTTTGGTCACCCCAGTCGGCGACTTTATTCAGGTCTTTGTTCACGTTTATGGCAGCGTCTCTCCGGGCAGGATTAATTCGTTCGTGCATTTTACCTTTTGAAGGAAGGGGCTCGAACGACTTGTGCAGAGTACTATCATCTGCAAAACTATTTATTGGGTTGCTGGTGATTTTCAACAATTCGTTGATATAAATCAAAAATAGGGTTGGGGACAATACTGAGCCTTGGGGTACACCAGCGTTAATTAGTTTAGACTCAGAAGAATATCCGTCTAAGGTTACCGAAATGTATCGGCCGGATAGAAAATTTTGAATCAGCTTCACAACATTGGGATGAAAACCGTACGCAACGAGCTTGTTGATTAAGTTGGCATGCCAGACTCGATCGAATGCCTTGGAGATGTCTAAAGCGATAACGTATGTTTCACCACCTTTATCAAGTATGCTGTTCCAACAATGCGCTACATAGTTTAATAGATCGGTAGTTGATCTTTTGTTTCGAAAACCGTATTGGCTGTCGGATATTAAATGATTTTCTTCCAGAAATTTTGAAATATGTGTATTAATATAATGCTCATAGACTTTGGATAGGACCGATAGTAAAGCTATTGGCCTATAATTTGAGATATCGGATTTTGGTCCCTTTTTGGGGACGGGCTGGACATTTGCCAACTTCCAGCACGAGGGAAATATACCAGATTTGTAGGATTGGTAGAATATTTTAGTTAAAGTTGGTGCAAGTTCTTTGGAAAAGGTTTTTAAAATAATGGGTGGAATATTGTCCATTCCTGATGCTTTGTTGATGTTTAACCCCTTTAAAAGTTTAGCGACTATTTTGGGTTTGAAGTGAAGTTCATTCATATTAACTCCTGAAGACTGGATTTGGGGTATTTCTTTAGGAGTTTCCAAAACAGTGGAGTTCAGAGCAAAGCGTTCAGCGAACAAGTTAGCTTTTCTTGCGGGATCATTGACGATTAAATCACCATCAATAATAGGGGGAATAGAAAATTTTGTACCAGAATTTAAAGAATTAATGGCACTGTAGAAACTCTTGTCAGAAACAGACATAGACGTAAGTTTTGAGGCTTTCGCTCTGTCAATTTCGGACTTTTCGTTTGAGATAATCTGATTAGATATTTTGTTGGCCTTTAGATATTGGGATCGATTAGTGGGAGTTTTGTTATGAATCCAAATATTAAATGATCTACGTTTGTTTCTAAGTGCCGTTTTGGCAGCTTTCGAATACAAGTATTTTTGTTTGGGTTTTACTATGGAGAAAGGGACAAATTTATTTATAGCAAATTGGATGGTTTCTGTAAAGTTTTGAGCAGAAACATTTACATTGTCAGTGTAAAAACAATGACGGTCGAAAGGGAAACCATGGAAAAAATTTTGAAGACCACTCTTATCCATTTTTGAGTAGTGAAATATTTTACGGGGTTTGGGAGCTGTAGTTTTAAGTAAATCAGTTTTGATAACTGATGAGATTAAATAATGATCAGAATTTCCAATACTACCTTTCGCAACATCGACACTCGTAATATCTGGCATTGTGGTAAGATAGAGATCTAGTAGAAAACTATTATCACCGCCATTACGGGGAGTGAAAGTCGGGCTTTTTACAATTTGGAATAGGCCCTGAGACGCGGCAAAAATTTCTGCCAGTTTTCCACTATTGTCAACATCGTCGGTCGATTTGGAGAATTCCAACCATGATTTGTTGTGGACGTTGAAGTCACCGGTAACGATAACTTCACAATTAGGGGACTTTGCTCTAATCTCGTCCATAATTTTTGTCAGTATATTAAAAAAGTTTGGGTTACGTTTGTTGGGGGACCGGTATAAAGCTATTGTAAAAAAAGTCATTTCTGGAAGACAAATCTTTAAAACCATTGTATTGAAGCCGTCACCGTGTAGTTCAAAATTTGGAAAGCGCGTGTACGCAACACTCTCATGAATGAATGCGCATACGCCCTGATGGAGTTTGAAAGCTGATTCGAGCCTATATTTGGAATTAAGCGATTCTATAAAGAGAAAATTTTCAGAAACTTGTGTTTCTGTAAGGAATAGAATGTTCGGTTTGTCGTGCTCAAGATGATGTTGCACGTGGTCATGGTTAGCGTTCAATCCGCAGATGTTTTGAACATGGATTTTAAAATTTTTTATTGATTCATATATGTTTTGTCCCTGCAAATTCCGTGGACATGCCGCTTTATGGGCGGGTGGATTGCGCAAATTTGCTTTACCACTTGCAGACTTATTTTTTTTCGGTTGTACTGCCATATATATATCAAAATGTTTATTTTATTTTTTTGTGTTTTATTTTAAAATGCATAACTAAGTAAAAAATCCTATCATACTACAAAATATGACATATGCCAATATTTCATGATAAGATGAAGAAATAATAACAAAATAATAAGTGAAAAACAAATTGTGAGAAATTTGCAGAAAACAAAACAAAACTAAATGCCAATAATCCAGCTGATGCAGCGCACCCCAGACGCACCGCCCACCACTTCAATCGAGGCACAAAGCCCACACATAACTACGTGTTGGTTCGATTCCTCGGAAGAGCTAATGAGCGGTACCGCTACGGAACGCTGCCCAGCTAAGACTGGAAGTGCTGCCGTTGACTAATTAAAGTTCGTCCGCCAGCACCCTAAGATATCATCTTGGCTAATGACATCTCCTGCCATTGCCAGTGGTATGTGATATCTCACGCTAACTCATATGTCAATGGCAGGGACTGGAGTACGCAGGGTAGTCAGACCCGTAGATCAACATTGATCATAATCGATCAAAATCGATCCCTCCTGCATAGAATCCCTCCTGCATCGATTTTCCTCGTTTTTATGGAGAATACAGCAAGTGGTCATCATTTTACGATCACTTTAAAAGATTCATTTATGAAAATCCTAAATTGACTACAACTTATAAGATGTCTTTACTGAAATCCTACATAGGTGGTGATGCAGCGAAAATTATAAGTCATTTGGAAAGAACTGAGAAAAACTACAACACAGCTTGGGAAATTCTGGTAGCGAGATATAACAACAAAAGGTTACTGATAACAAAATACGTAAACACAATTTTATCTCTACCAGTTATTAACACAGAATCGGCGGCAGCTATCAGAAATCTGCATGATACATTAAGAGAATGTTTACACGCAATAAACAACTTTGGAACAGATACTAGTTCTTGGAATGCAATTATCATTCCAATAATCACAAAAAAAATGGATTCCGAAACTCTTAGATTATATGAAACAACACTCGCTAATCCTAGAGAAATTCAAACATTGGACGAATTTCTGAAATTTCTAGAGGGACGATTTCAATCACTTGAAGCTATCTCCAACTCTAGAGTAGCATCAAAAAGTATCATCCAAAGCAGCAACAACCGCAACATTGGCTATTCAAACGCTTCAAATAATAATAGCAATTCATCGACTAACAGTAAAGTAAAAAGGTTTCATGCCGTAAATTCAAACGTCAACAATTGCCAACAATGCAGTGGAAGTCACCATATTGGGCAATGTCCAGCTTTTAATAAACTATCAACAATTGAAAGAACACAGCTGGTGAATTTATTGAAATTATGCAGAAAATGTCTTACCGTGCACCAGAACAACGGCTACTGTAAATCTGCAATAAAATGTACGAAATGCATGGGAAATCATCACATACTTCTACATACAGATAAATCAAAAAATGAAATAAAGTCATCCAATTACCAAGCCGTTAGTGCATCTAACTTAAAAACGTTTATGTCACTTCGTCAGAATGAACAACAGTCCGGCACACTACTTGGAACGGCACTTGTTCAAGTTTGTAATCAAAATAATATTCAACCCAAATATCTTCGAGTATTAATAGATCCTGGGTCTCAAGCAACGTTTATAACAACAAAGGCGGCAAATGAATTGAAGATACAAGGACACCAAACGTTTGTTGAAGTAACTGGAGTTGCGGGAGCTAATGCTGGAATTGTACGAAAATCTGTGAATCTAGAACTACAACCTAGATTCCCATCTGCATTTAAGATGAAAATTAACGCTTTGGTTCTTGATGTTCTCACTACCATCCTTCCAGAACAACATATAGATGATAGAGAGTGGAATCATTTAAGCAATCTTATGTGGGCTGACCCAACTTATTACAAACCAGGTCCTATCGATGTGCTGTTAGGGGCAAATCATTACTCGGAAATCATACTAGATGGCATAATTAAAGGTAATACATCAGAACCGATGGCTCAACAAACAGAATCTGGTTGGATAGTATCAGGAAGGTATGGCAGCTCTAACCAAGGCCAAATCAAATCAATGGTTACTTCTATAGAAATAGACAACCAATTAAAGAAATCCTGGGAGATCGAAGAAGTGGTACCCAAACGAACTCTTACAACAGAAGAACAAAAATGTGAAGAACATTATAAATCAACACATAATTTAGGACTGGATGGTCGATACATCGTTCGTATTCCGTTTAAAGAAGATTACAAACCTTTGGGAGCATCTATCAACAGAGCCTTTGCACGACTTCTACAGCTAGAGAAACGATTCGAATTGTGTTCAGAATTTAAAAGATCTTACAAGGATTGCATGCAAGAATACATTCAGCTAGGACACATGCAACCAGTTACATCCAACAACAACGGATCGTATTATATTCATCATCATGCTGTTATTTAAGAAAACAGCTCAACAACAAAACTAAGAGTTGTTTTTGATGCCTCTGCTAAAACTACCAACGGTGTCAGCCATAATGACAACCAAATGACTGGGCCTACAATCCAACAAGATTTATTATCTATACTATTGAGATGGCGTAAACATAAATACGTGTATGGTGCCGATATTGAAAAAATGTATCGACAAATTAAAATTCATGAAGATGATCAGCATTTCCAGAGATTATTGTGGCGCACTTCACCTACAGAAAAGGTTCAAGAATACCAACTTACGACAGTTACGTTTGGAACAACCTCTGCACCATACTTAGCCATCCGAACACTTCAACAGATTGCATACGATAATGAATTTAGATATCCGTTAGCTTCGGAAATCATTCTCAATGATTTTTATGTCGATGATCTACTCTCTGGTAACGAAACAATCGAAGAAGCACTTATAACTCAACAGCAGCTTCTTGATTCTTTAAGCAGTGGCGGATTTAACCTGAGGAAATGGTTTGGAAATCACCCTAGTATTTTATCAAACATACCAATTGAGTTTCAAGAAACAAAATCATATCAGATAAAACTCGATGATACAATAAAAACGCTTGGAATAAGTTGGAACCCAACAACAGATACTTTTAAATTCAAGGTAACGATTCCGGATACAGAAATTATTACAACTAAACGAAAATTTCTTTCGGAAGCATCAAAACTGTTTGATCCTCTTGGATGGCTTTCTCCTACAATCATTCAAGCCGAAATACTCCTCCAACAACTATGGTTGACTGGTGTTAGTTGGGATCAACCACTGCCAGATAATGTAAATTCTAAATGGATTCTTTACAAACAGACATTACCTGCGCTAGAAAAACTGAAAATTCCGAGATGGGTCAATAACTTAAAATGTAATACACCTGAGTTACATGGTTTCTGTGATGCGTCAGAACTTGCATACGCAGCAGCAGTATATTTTTCAACCAAAGATGAGAAGGGATTAAAAACAGTCACCTTACTAACAGCTAAGACTAAGGTGGCGCCAATAAAAACAAAAATCACTCTTCCGAAATTAGAACTATGTGGAGCGTTGCTATTAGCCAAATTGTTACGAAATGTAGAACAAGCAATGCAAATTTCAAATATAAAAACATATGCATGGAGTGATTCCACGATTGCATTAGCCTGGATAAGAGGTAGTCCAATGAGATGGAAAACTTTCGTTGCCAATCGAGTAACTGAAATACAACAACTTACTGATGCTTCACAATGGAACCACGTTAAAACAGAAGACAACCCAGCAGATTGTGCTACAAGAGGAATTGATCCAGATAAATTAAGTGAACATCATTTATGGTGGAACGGACCAAATTGGTTAAAGGAAAATCAAGAAAAATGGCCAAAATTAACAACTGAATTAAAAATTGAAGATATTCCAGATACAAAAAGAACTGTGCTAACTACGATGATGACAACTGATCCATATAGTCTTCTTTGTACAAGATACTCTAAATTAATAAAACTACAACGAGTTATAGCATACTGTCAGCGATTTGTAAACCGACTTAGAAAAAAACAGTATCCGACGTCTCTAACCCTAACAACGATAGAGATGGAGGAAGCTTTGCAGCGGATCGTAATAACAATCCAATCTAAAAACTTTTATGAAGAAATATCACAACTAAAAACTAAAACGCATATCTCAAGTAAGAGTAAAATTCTTTCTTTGAGTCCGTTTCTAGACCAACAAGGAATACTACGGGTAGGAGGTAGATTACAAAATTCAACACTTTCATTTAACGAAAAACATTCGATTATTTTACCCAAAAAACATCCAGTAACCGAGCTAATAATAACGAATGCTCATTTAACAACTTTGCATGGAGGAGCGCAGCTAACGTTATCTTACATCCGAAAGCGTTTTTGGATTATTAATGCAAAAAGCTGTGTTCGGAAATCAATTCATAAATGCGTAAAATGCCACAGATTCAAAGCTAAGGCTAATCAGCAAATAATGGGTAATCTACCATCATCAAGAATTGTTCCTTCTCGACCATTTTTAAAAACAGGAGTAGATTATGCGGGGCCTCTTAACATTCGAACAACAAAAGGAAGAGGACATAAATCATACAAAGGCTACATAGCACTTTTTGTGTGTATGGCTACAAAAGCAGTCCATATTGAAGTCGTAAGTGATCTTACATCACAAGGATTCATTGCAGCATACAAGAGATTTACATCACGGCGTGGACTATGCACTGATATTTACAGTGACAATGGCACAAATTTCGTTGGCGCCAGTGCTGAGCTCAACAAAAGAAAATAATTAACTATGCAACAACTTAATCCTGAATTTGAAGAGCTTCTTTCCAAAGACAACACTACTTGGCATTTTATACCACCTCGTGCCGCACATTTTGGTGCCACTTATACAAGTGTTGACAAACACACATTCCATAATGGCAAAAACTTCTATCTTAACAACAGAACAATTGCAGAAAGAACTATCATATATTAATGAAAATATACCAAAGGGACAACAAATACCATGGCCAAACGGAAAACACAACATCCTTCACATGTATCGTGTGTTAACAGTCACAGCAAGAACAATTGAAAATCTGCTAATTGTCAATTTCAAGCTTCCATTAGCAGACAACATGCTCCATAATATGTACAAACTCACCGCTTTTCCAATGAATACATTTAATGAATCTAAAGCAATTGTACCAAAAGGGGAGATTCTCATCACAGGCTTACACATGGACCAATACTATTTTATGTCAACCACGGATTTGGATAAGTACTTTGCAGCAAGCTCAGAAGAGTTTTTATGTAAGCAAACACATCCAATTCATACAACTGATCCTACAAAATCGTGTGAACTATCAATACTCTACTGGAACAAAATCAACAAATACTGTAACGTTCAAAAAGCAAAACCTGTTGATAGTTGGAACCAATTAAAGAACAACACTTTGTTGTTCGCATTAAGCAATGAAACCAAGCTTCGGATCATATGCAAAGAAGAACAATTTATGATCCATCTAAACGGAAGCGGAAAACTTATACTGAAACCAAGGTGCGTGGCAAAGAGTGAAAAAATATTGTTACAATCCCAGGGATCATACAACAGTACCATCTACTCAGTAATTTTGAATCAAATGGATTTTGATGATGAATTCGGGTTTAACAACTTCAGTCAACTTTTGAATTACTCCATCAATAACAGTATTCTTCAAGAAGTGAGAATAGCAGAAAATTCTATTAATACAGTAAAATATCAAGAAACCTTACCTTTCTTGCAAAGGCCATCAGTTCATGATGTTCATCATTATTTTATTTTGTATGGACTAATTGTGTCCATTGCAATTATTATAGTTATCAAATATCGATGCAGTAAAGAGGTTAATAGAATTCCTGCAGCCCAGCAACTAGAAGTATAACAGTATACAGCTGGGCCCCGGAGTATGTTGATACCTCAACAGATAAAAATATATCAACCAACCCAGCGGAAATCAATAATGCATAATAATGCATAATAATGCAAAATTGCATTATTATATTTAATTAATTTTCTTTATAATAACTTGATATAATTGTTAACGCAGCAAAAATTGCTTATTTAAAGAAAATGAATTACCATAAATAAATAAGAATTATTTTAACATTAAAACTTTAACGTTATTTTTCTTCATCATACAAATCTTCCAGTAAAGCTAACTGTCCAGCACCCACCAGTGAAAAGCGGGTTAGTTATTACTGAAGGTTTGTACAACCTAGAATTACCGGGTTGTGCATATATAAGTTTAAATTAATAATCTTACACTCGTTGAAGGATATAGATAGATAGATACAACATATTTATTTATATTTGCTGTATTTATATTTGATATCATCAAATCTAGTATCACAGTCACATATTTAAATGACGCGGGGGGAGAGTACAGTTAGCGTGGTTTACTCTAAAAACGCTATGATATCTCCTTTCTATTATTAAAAATGAGATTGATCTTTTTACGGATCATTCAGCAAATCTCTTGTCGATACCAGTCAGCTTTATTAACAATTAAAATGAAAAAAACAGTTTTTGGAAAAAATGTTTTTTTCCTCGCTAACCGCACTTTAGCTTGACGCGGTCTAAATGGATTGGGATAGAACCAGATATGCTAGATTTCTCGTAGAATCACAATATATCAAAAACTAGGGAACTATAGGTAGAATTTTTATCAAACTCCTAGAATGTTATAATGAATATAATGAAGTCTCGAAGTTGTCTTTTAAAAACAATATTAAAAAGCACTGTAGTTATATCATTAATTACACAGGTCAACAAAAACATTTTTTTTGGGTTTCTGTTCTCATGCTTAAATTCTGATTCTAGACATTGAAAAACACTTAAATATTACTTCGGTCTGAAAGACCTAAGTATTACATTCATGAGCTCAAAGTGAAATTCTTACCCCCACTTTTTTTGACATTTCTCGACGTTTTAGGACCTCCTGATTCTAAAAAAGCAAAAAAAAAAAAATGTATGTCTGTCTGTCGGCCGGCCGTCATTACCTACGCTGCAGGGAAAACCACTGGAGGGATTTCAAAAATTTTTTTTTCTAAAAATAGGTATACTCAAGGGACAGGTCCGAAAGGACGCTGTGTTCGATAACTGTACCGGAAGTGTGTCAAAAAAATCATTATGTGTGTCAAAACAAGGAAATTTGCATATTTTTGGCTTAAAAAACGTTCATTTTAAGTGATTACGAGTAGGAACATTGAATTTGGAGAAATCTTGATGGTCGGGATTGGTATGTGAGACCAAAAACTAGATTATTGCATTATAAGTTTGTCAAAAAAAAGTTGTCAAGTGTGTCAAAAGAAAGATTTTTATTTATTTTTTTACCTAATTTTTTGGAAAAAAATATAAAATTAATTGTTTGTTTGAAATGAAGTTTTATTATTATTATTGAGAATTATGGCATTATAAGTTTGTCAAAAAAAGTGTTGTCAAGTGTGTCAAAAGAAGGATTTTTATTTTTTTTTTTCCAATTTTTTGGAAATAAAATTGTTTGTTTAAAATGAAATTTTATTACTATTATTGAGAATTATGGCATTATAAGTTTGTCAACAAAATGTTGTCAAGTGTGTCAAAAGATTTTTATTTAGTTTTTTACCCAATTTTTTGGAAAAAAAATAAATTGTTTGTTTGAAATGAAATTTTATTATTATTATTGAGAATTATGGCATTATAAGTTTGTCAAAAAATGTTGTCAAGTGTGTCAAAAGAAAGGTTTTTATTTATTTTTTACCCAATTTTTTTAGAAAAAAATAAAATTAATAGTTCGTATGACATGATATTTTATTATTATTATAGAGAATTATGGCATTATAAGTTTGTCAAAAAATAATGTCAAGTGTGTCAAAAAATGATTTCATTTAATTTTTTAGCCAATATTTTGGGAAAAAAAATGTAGCTGTTTTTATGACGTAAATGTAATTTAAAATGAAATTGGACATGGAAATTTTTGAATTTGTTGTAGTTTTTGAAATATTTTTGGAATTTTGAAAAAGTTTGTATTTTTGATTTTGTATAATTTTTGCAATATTTTTAGAAGTTCGGCAAAAGTTTTAATTTTTGATTTTGTAAGAATTTTTGAAATATTTTTAGAATTTTGAAAAATTTTTAATTTTTGATATTATTATAATTTTTGGAATTTTGAAAAAAGTTTTAATTTTTGATTTTGTAAATATTTTTGCAATAGTTTTAGAATTTTGGAAAAGTTCGAATTTTTAAGAATTTTTGGCATATCATCAGAATTTAGAAAAAGTTTAAATAT
>OY856187.1:427794927-427865198 GCA_963693315.1 Diogma glabrata
TTTTCCTTATTTTTGTCGTAGGAGAAACCAAAATTTAACATGTAGCAGTCAGACCTAAAAATCGTGTTGACCAGTGTTATTAACGATTTATAATAAGTTTATAATAAAGTAGCATTTAAGTTTTAAATTGTACTTGTTGGATAACTAATAAAATATATAAAACAAAGTATCTAATATAAAAGAAAATGAATGACTGTTGGTATAATTGGTGCTTTCCTATATAGCCCACAAGATGTGAACTGGCATCTCAGTCGACTATGATATCCAAATTTTTATTCTTAGCATAGCACAAATGCCGGTGTTTGCAGATTACTATAATGGAGTATTCGCATTTTCTCTGTAGCTACTACGAATCATTCCCTACGGCGGTGACAAAGCGTCGGTATAGACACACTTGACAATGTCTACCTAAACATAATATAAATGTGAAACTTTATTTTCATATTGTTCGCATAATGTCGACTTAATACTATTTTGTCAAACGTTCAAAGAAAATCATTAAGTTTTAATACAATAATTATAACAAAAACAATTACTACTATGTTCATATGTACTATGTTCCTGAAACTTTAATAGAAACGTTTCCAAGTTTCATACAAACAAACAGAAGTGTTTTTCTCACGCAGTAGACGTTTTAAATTATGACTACCATTATAATAGTGTTTCCAATCCGGTTTAAGCCGGATTGAAATTATCCGGATAATGCGTAAAAATCTTGCTATCCGATATCCGGTTAATTCACAAAAAATATCCGGATAACTAAATCAAAGCAAAAAAAATTGTTTGCGCTATTTACCTTTTTAAAAATTTTAATCAGCTTCTACTAATTTTTTCATAATAGACGATTTCGTTTTGTTGATCTAAGAATTATCATTCCAGCAATTGTTTTGTATTTGAATTTTTAGAAGTGTAATTTAGACTGGGTTCCAACTGAATGCTAAATGGTCCCCGCAATACTAAAATAATTTAGCACATTTTCAAGTTGACTAAATCCAATACTTGTATTGTAGACTCATGTGAGCTGACAGTTAAACATTAACTTCAAGTTTAATTTTAAAATTTCAAAATTGTTAAAAATTTTAAATTCTATTATAAAATTTAAAGTTTTTGTATTATTAAATATCAGAACAATATATTATTGAATATTGTGTATAAAATCAGTTTTTGGTCATCTTCCGTTAGAGAAAATTTGTTTATTTTAATTACACTAGTTTACAAGAAAAATCTCCCGAAATAAACCCAACTTTTCTTATAGATTTGGACCTCCTAAACACGAATATCATATTCATTTTTTTTTGGTTAGCTCTTGTTTTTTAGATATTCACGAAAAACCAATTTTTTTGGTGATCAAAAATATTGTCTCGGCTTTTGGGTCTCAAATTCTACAAAACAAACAAATTAGATATATTAATGAAACATATGCATAGTAAATATGCTAACAAACATTTTGAGCCATATTTTGTAAAAATCCATTAAGGATTCTGGAAGTTACAGTCGAAAAAAGTTGAAAAAATACGAAAAATTCACGTTTTTTTAAATTTTTCCATTTTCAACGCCATAAATTTTGAACAAATAAAGACACTAATTTTTTTTAACTTCTTGGAACCTATAGTAACTTCAATTTTTTTTCTTTTAAGTTAAAAGACACGAATATTGGTGCAGTTTGCACCAAGTTATTCAAGTTTTCCCAAAGAAAGTCAAAACTCAAAATATGGAAAAAATAATTTTTTACTTAATTTATTGTGCCATAAATAATAATTTTAAAAATTCAGTCGTTCTCAAACATCAGTAAAGAATTATTTTAAAATAGTAAAGCATAATTTCCTTTTTTGTTTTCGAAGTTGGAAGGGAATTGGATCGATATGAGACATATATAGAAAAATGTAAACAAAAGATAATGAATTGTGAGGAGAGGCAAAACATCATAACATAAGAACTATTTAAGTTAGTCAAGCACCATAAAGTTAAGTCCCTATTTATGACTATTAATACCTGTAAGGTTTGTTTCTTTTCTTTTTTCTCTTTAAATTTTTTTCTATCACCGCCCACCTTGTGTTACTCCTCACGTTTATGATCATTTTAAGTTTAATTTAAGAAAGCAATTATTTCTCCTTTTTAATAGTTTTTCGGTTTTCCCAACTTTTGTTTAATTAGTTTAATGAGGTTTTTTTTTAAGTAGATAATTGTCGTATGATTAGTTGCAAATATAATCTCTCTGAGGATAAATTTAATTCCAAACATTCTACAGAAAATATTAATTAAAAAGGAAAACTTTTACAAATATAAATTTTAAATAGTGTATTGTTTTTAAAAATCAATAAATCAAAAAATAAATAAATAGCTGCCTTGTAAAGCAACATAAATTGTTAGTAAAGTGTAAAGTCAATCTTATTTAAATGGCGTCGTCAAGAAGTTTCAAGTATAAAAATAGCCCAAATTCATTTTGTTTTATTTGTGGAAGTTACATAATACATACTGCTGAAAGCATCACCCCATTTATAAGAACTGCCTATCTTCATTACTAACTGATATTTTCCAATTCCTAAAATAAATCCGGGGTGGAAGGAGCTAGATCATGTCAAAAAACTTCACAAAAAAAATCTCGATTTCGAGAAAAAATCATATATAAATAAAATACAACTTTTGTCAAAAAAAGACATTTCATAATGAACTAACTGATATTTTCCAATCGTAAAATAAGTCCGAGGTGGGAGGAGCTAGATCATGTCAAAAAACTTCACAAAAAAATCTCAATTTCGAGAAAAATCATATATAAATAAAATACAACTTTGGTCAAAAAAGACATTTCATAATCAGTTAACTAATATTTTCCAACTCCTAAAATAGGTCCAAGGTGGGAAGAGCTAGATTATGTCAAAAAACTTCACAAAAAAAATCTCAATTTTGAGAAAAATCGTATACAAATAAAACACAACTTTTGTCACAAAAAGACATTTCATAATCAACTAACTGATATTTTCCAGGGAGGAGCTAGATTTACTACGAAAACAACTTTTGTATAAATTAATTATGTTGCAGAATTTAAATTATTCTTATAGTTAAATTTTTTTTCCAAATTTTGAGTTTTGACTTTCTTATGGAAAACTTGAATAACTTGGTGCAAACTGCACCAATATTCGTGTCTTTTAACTTAAAAGAAAGAAAATTAAAGTTACTATAGGCTCCAAGAAATTAAAAAAAAGTAGTGTCTTTATTTGCTCAAAATTTATGGTGTTGAAAATGGAAAAATTTAAAAAAAACGTGAATTTTTCGTATTTTTTCAACTTTTTTCGACTGTAACTTCCAGAATCCTTAATGGATTTTTATAAAATATAGCTCAAAATGTTTGTCGGCATATTTAATATGCATATGTTTCATTAATATATTTAATTTGTTTGTTTTGTAAAATATGCGATCCAAAAACCGAAACAACATTTTTGATCACCGAAAAAATTGGTTTTTCGTGAATATCTCAAAAACAAGAGCTAACCAAAAAAATGAATATGATATTCGTGTTCAGGAGGTCCAAATCTATAAGAAAAGTTGGGTTTTATTCAGGGAGACAAAAAAAATTTCAAAATTTGTAAACTAGTGTTATTCATTCACTTTGATGTTTGAAACTATAAATTATTTTCTAGTTTTTAATGCAAACAACTCAATAACAATTATATGATTTTTGTCACCGGTGCTCAAATTTATAATTATTTAGAAGAAATAAATTGGAACGATATCATGCTAAATTTTTAAATTTAGCACGATTTAGAATTTGGAGACCATTTAGCATTCTATTGGAATGTAGTTTTATATTTACAAACAAAAAACCGTATTTTTTCGTGTCATAATTAACAGTTCAATTTTGAGTAATTTATTAATATTTAAAGTTAATCACATTAAGACACTCTATTAACAAAAGGAAAAATGTTGAGCTAGTTTCATTAATGATGTTGTTGCAGGATTCAACATTATCCCGAAATGATAATTTTAACGATTTTAGTTATGTTTCTAAAACATCAGCTATCATTTATGCAGAAAAGTTAATAAAAAGTTTGTTTCCGGATACCAAAACATCGAAAATGTTTAGTTAATAATGGCGGATCAATAAGATAAGGAAAAGGAAAATTCTCCAAATCCGACCGAACTCACCGAATGTACATTAGTCATGGAATTGAAAAATACGATTTCACCAATCGAAAATAGTAAAGTTATTCGTTCAAATAATTATTCATTACCGGACAAGGAATTTAATTTATATAGCGCATGTAAAACACTCATTCCTACCCTAGAAAAGCTAATAAAAACTAGAAATCGTTTGCAGTTTCCAATGTTAAACGCTCTTGTATTTTTTAAATATTATTTTTCAGATGAAAATAAATTTTGATTGCTTTTGATATAATTTTGATTTTTTAAAACTATTGTTTTTATTAAAGGCATTATCCGGATTATTATCCGGATATCCGGATTATTATCCGGATATCCGGATAACTACTTTACATACTATTCGATATCCGGATAGTTAAAATCACGGATAATTAGAAACATTACATTATAAGCAATAACAACAACAACAAATTTTCAACTTTTGTTCCTTCTTGGATAGACAGTTTTGTTTATGTCTATTTCTGTTTATATATTTTGTTTCCAAATTTTTTTAGAAACATATTAAGGGAAACATTTTTGACAAAAATTGTAATTATTAGTTAGATGTTTCTTGAGCAATTTTTTGTGTGATTCCAGATTCGATTCCACGACTTCTGAATAACAGGAACAGTTGGAAAATAAATTTGAATCTTTGATTTTGGATTAACTATTGGAGTATTTTTAGAATTTTGAAAAAAGTTTCAATCTTTGATTTTGTTATAATTTTTGCAATATTTTTAGCATTTTGGGAAGAGTTTGACTTTTTAATTTTGTTATATTTCTTGCATTAATCTTGGAATTTTGAAAATAGTTTCAATTTTTGATTTTTTAATAATTTTTAGAAAATTTTTGGTATGTTGAAAAAGTTTAAATTTTGGATTTTATTATAATTTTTGGAATATTTTTAGAATTTTGAAAAAGTTTATTTGTACTTTTTAACCGACTTCAAAAAAGAAGGAGGTTCTGTGTTTCACTTGGGTTTTTTTTTATGTCTATTGATGTTTGTTAACCGATTTCTTAGAAACGGCTCATTTGATTTTAATGATTTAATTTGTTTTCTATTTAGGTAGATGCCGAAATGGTCTCATATTTTTTTCTATGACGTAAAAAACACCAGTTTTCTAGAAAAACGAAAAAAACTGTGTTTTTTGATAAATGTTGATGTATGATTGCTTACCGATTTCTCAAAAGCGGCTCATACGATTTGGATGATTTAAATTGCATTCTATTAATGGTTGCTTTGGAGATTAATCTGCATTATTTTCTATGATGTAAATTGGAAAAAGCTGTATTTTTAATGCCTGTTCACTGTTTTCCTAAAAACGACTCATTCGATTTGGATGATTTAAATTGTATTCGATTAAGATAAATGCCGAAGTGGTCCCATATTATTTTCTATGACGCAAAAAATACCGTATTTCAGAAAATTGAAAAAATCTGTATTTTTCTATATATATTCACCGATTTCTCATAAACGACTCATTGGATTTGAATGGTTTTAATTGTTTTCTATTTGGGTGGATTTCGAGAAAGTCTTGTATTTTTTTCTAAGACCCGAAAAATATCGTTTTTCTCCGATAGATAGCAAATATAAATTTTGCAGACTTATTTCAGTCAGCAAAGTGGCACTTTTCCTGCCTAGGCAGCAAAGCAAGTACTTTGCTGCCTAGGCAGCAAAATAATTAGACCTCATAGAAATAAACAGATATTTACATTCCCATAACAACTAAATCTTCCAACAATTGCGATTTTTTTTTTCATTTTTAAAATTTTGCTTTATTTTTAAAGTAATAATTATTAAATTACATATCATTGTAATTAATCGGATAAAAAATTATATGTTCAACTCGGCAGCAAGGTAGATTGACTGCCTTGGCTGAATTCCTAGCCTTGCTGCGCTCGGCTATGAACTATCAGCCGCGGCAGTCAATCTACTACTTTGCTGCCTAGTTAAACAAATAACTATTTTCAGAAAATTGAAAAAAAATGTATTTTTTATGTATTTTCGTCGATTTCTTCGAAACCTCTTATTGTATTTGGATGGTTTGAGCTGTATTATATTGCTTTAGATTCCGAGTTGCTCCAATATAATTTTCTATGACAGGAAATTTACCTTTTTTCTCAAAAAATCGAAAAATCATTGATTACTTGATTGTCATTGATGAATACATTCCGAGACTTAGTTATTACTTCAAAAACGCCTTTTTAACCGACATTTGGGTATAAAACCAAACTAAAAAATGGAAAAATAAAAAACTTTAAAAAAACAAATAGAACCGACTTCAAAAAACACAAAAAAGTGAAAAATAAAATAACTCAATTGTGACTTTAGAGACAAAATTACAGCTAACTATTGATTTATTTAATTTAATTATATTTAACTACAGACAAAAAAAAATTACGGTTTTAAACAAAGTTATTATATTATAGAATTTATTTATTATTATAATTATCACAATTATTATAGTTGTTACAATAGTTATTATATTATAAAAGTTGTTTGTAGCACAAAACTGTTCGAAGTCGGTGCCAAATTGACAAAAAAATGACTAACATGTCATCAGTTTGGCACCGATTTCCAACAGTTTTCTGCTACAAATAACTTTTATAGTATAATAACTATTGTAACAACTATAATAATTGTGATAACTATAATAATAAATAAATTCTATAATATAATAACTTTGTTTAAAACCGTAATTTTTTTGTCTGTAGTTAAATATAATTAAATTAAATAAATCAATAGTTAGCTGTATTTTTGTCTCTAAAGTCACAATTGAGTTATTTTTCCCTTTTTTGTGTTTTTTGAAGTCGGTTCTATTTTTTTTTTAAAAGTTTTTACAAAGAATTTTATTTTTAATATTCATCGCACCCCAAAACTTAAAACAATGTTAATCTACAATATCCTTTATCTTTTGTACAAAATATTTTTTTTTCAAAATTCTTAAAATTTTTAATTTTGAGTTAGATTGAACAATCTTTTTTAAATATTTTGCTTGTGGTGAATAAAAAATATAATATATGATGCACGGACGTAATTCATTTTAAACTTAATGTGGGTGCAAATCACGGTTGGCGCTTCGACTCGCAAACTCCACATACGTCCATAAAAACCTTAGCTTTCTCTCCTTTCATCTTAATGTACTATAATTAGTTTCTACTGGCATATTAATAAAACTTTTGAATATGTCTACCCTAGTTTCAGAAGCACGCTTCGCCACTGCCCTACGATAAAATCAGTTGAGTCATATTCTGGCACTTTTCAGGACCTGAAAAGAATTATATGAATAATCATATGCTGGTAATTTTCCGGAACTCCTTTATACAGCATGGAAAAATTGAAAATTCTAGCCTAGAGTACACTCTAGATAAAATATTAACCAGTTTGGCCTTAACCATGCATAATATTCGTGCAATTGCTACTTTATGCAAAAATCTTTTTGCATCGTTAATAGATAACAAAACAAATTTTACGTCAACATTAATATGTTGACAACATAATTTGAATAAACAATTGTTTTTATGTTACAATGTCTTTTATTCGAAAATTACAATATCAAGCAAAAAAATGGTCAACCTTATCTTTAAGTTTGCTTTGTCTCAACAAATTAAAAATTTCTTCCAAAGCATATAAAGACAGTAACACAATAAGAACAAGAATAATAGAGAAAATTTCATGGTAAATTTAATTTAAAATTTAAATGTGGATTAACAACCTGAGAAAAAGGATAATACGTATTTTTCATAATAAGTAGTTTTCGTTATAAATTGTAAGAAAACACTATAAGGATTTCAGTGACTTCAGAGTTTAATGTACCCTTTATTTTATTTTAACAAGTTTTTTTGATGGTCAGTTAAAGATAATCGTTTGAAAAGTGATTAGGGAAACATGGTATTATAAACTTAATATTATTATATTAAGCTAAGATAGTTTAAGTTTTATCGACGTAATATATACATAAACTAGTGTTAACTGGTGTAAAAATTGTAATTGGAATACCATAGAAACAATATACAATATACTATATATATATATATATATATATATATATATATATATATATATATATATATATATATATATATATATATATATATATATATATATATATATATATATATATATATATATATATATATATACATATATACATATATATATATATATATATATATATGTCTATCATATATTAAAAGCGTATGCTAAAGCGCATTCTAAGGTATTTTCTATTTAAATAAGTCATAAGAGGAATTTTAAGAGATTGAGTCAAACAGGACTCTTGAATTTGATTTACCCACATGGAGGAATCAGTTTTTGTTGCTTTGTAGATTTTTTTATTTTTGATCTACGGGTATGACGACCACGAGTACTCCAGTCCCTGCTATTGACTTACGATTTAACGTGAGAAATAACATACCGCTGACAATAGCAGTGAGATATCACTAGGCAAGGTGATATCTTAGGAGTTCTGTCGAATGAACTATATTCAGTCAACGGTAGAACCCTCCTTCGGACAGCAAACTAAGCGAGGGCTTTCATCTACGAAGGGGGTACTGTAGAGGTTAATATATTTAAATAATTAATCTCTACAAACATCTACAAACGTCTAAAAATTGATCGATGTAAATCACATTGCAGCGCTTAACAATTAATTGAACGAAAAACGAACCAAATATCAAAAATCGATTTCGCAGTTCAATGGAAATCTTTTCCATTTGTGGTTGGCGGTAAAAAAGTTGATTAAAACTCACTTTTGTTCGAAATGTTCTCAAAGTAACATAAAATAGAATCACACAGTGATCTCGTTAGATGTTAATTTGATTTATATATTTATATATACTTAGTGTAAAACCTAAATATTAAAAGGTGTATAAATTATAAATACTAAAGGTCTATTTATTATAAAAAGTAGTGCGTGTACCAGAGTACACAGGTAAGAAGTGAAACTTCTTTATGACATATCATTTTTCTACTTTTTACAACTTCACAGAAATTGGGTAGATAAGGCTTAAGAAAAAAAAACGCCGATTAGTGATAACCAATTGGTTGGTGAGTATATATCTTCGTATATATCTCTGATACACTCCACACTGTTCGCCTGTAACGGTTGATGGTAAGTAAAATCAAAACGCTAAATTCTTTAACAAGATTTGTAAATGTTTGCATGTTCTATTGACAGGCAATTAGTTGAACTGTGGTAGAACTTTGGAGTTCCTCATAAACTAGGTTTACTAGCTGCCAAAGGGTTTTTAGCAATATTTCGAAATACTTTTATACGTTATATCTTTCAATAATCTGAAATTAATTTGGAAAATATTTTTACAATATTATTTATTATTATTATTATTATTTCTGTTTTTTTTTCTCATTTTACAATGGTAAGTATTATTTAAACTAGACGGATCATAGAGATTAAGTCTAGAAGAAATTCTATTATTTATTAAGGAATGTTCTTGCTATAGAACATGTTTTTAGAATTACGGCTTTTTGACATTGTTGATGAACATATCCTGGAAGATTAAAATTCTTTACGTGTTCGATAAAACTTAATGGAGTTATTCCTGTTGTCGAAATTACTTCAACATTTTTTTGTTTCCAAATCCTTTTTAACTCAATTGCAAGCGGAGCATATTTATCTTTTTTTTCCTGATACTTTGTTATTATATTGGAGTCTACCGGTACTGCTATATCTATTAAATAGGTAATTGATTTTGTTTTATGTTGCAAAGTGATATCCGGTCTATTACAAATTATTGTTTTATCTGTATAAATCGTAACATCCCAATATAACTTATATTCATCATTTTCTAATATGCTATCCGGGATGTATTTATAATATGGTGTGCTATTTTTATTTTATATTATTATTGCATATGAAATGCATATATAAATGCATGTATTATATTGCATGTATTATAATGCATGTATTATAATGCATGTATAATGCATATTATAATGCATGTATTATAATGCATGTATAATGTATGCAATGTATGTATAATGCAATGTATAATGCATATTATAATGCATGTATTATATATACATTACAATACATGAATATTAAAATGAAATGAAATTTATTTTATATTATAAAATTTCATATTATATAATATGAATTTCATATGCATTTACCCAATCAGCTACAAGAGCTGCGAGAAAAAGTACGTGGGGCAAACATCTAGGAAAATCTCTACCCGGTTAGAAGAACATTGCAAAGCAGTTACGACAGAAAACGTCAATAAATCCAGTGTTGCGCTTCATATGGTCGAAAACCCAACACATACAATAGATTTAGCCAATTCCAAAATTATAAAAACAGTTCGGAAAAATTGGGAACTAGACGCATATGAAACGCTATATATTGAAAAACACAAACCAAATATCATGAACTGCGAAGAAAAACAAAACGTCATAACATCAGACTTATTTCTCTCTCTCTGGCGTTTACATCCCATGAAGGGATTTTGCCGTCTGTGCAATAAGCTTCTAATCATCTCGTTCCATGACCAGTTGACCCCAGTTTCGACATCCTATATCACGAAGGTCTTGGATGATGTCATCACGCCAGCGTTGTCTAGGTCTTCCTCTTCGACGAACACCAGCTGATTGTTGTTGGGACGCTTTTTTTATCATTCTTTCTAATGGAGCCCTTTCTACATGACCAAACCATCTGATCCGGTTAGATTTAATGAATCCGATTACATCGCAGCCTCCAAGAAGCTGTCTAATTTCGTGATTCATTCGGATTCTATACTGATTCTCAGCAACTTTACATGGACCATAAATTGTTCGTATGACCTTCCTCTCGAATGTTGATAAAATTCTACAATCGGAGGAAGTCAGTGTCCAGCTTTCACTTCCAAATGTAAGCACAGGTCGAATTAATGTTTTGTAAAGTGTGAGTTTACACGACCGCGAAAGATGTTTTGACCGCAGAAGTTTTGAGTATACGTAGAAAACTCTGTATGCGGCAGAGACACGGGCTTTGATATCTGCCTGCATGTCATTTGACGATGTTATTACAGACCCGAGGTATTTGAAGTTTTCCACGCGTTCCACTTCGTAGTCGCCAGTATCCAGATTTCCGGGAGGTACGTTCTTAGATGTTGTTAGCACTTTAGTCTTGCCGGTGTTGATGCATAATCCAAGTCGTTTAGCATTTCTTTCAAGCTGAGAGAGACTATCTTTAATATCGCTCGTTCTACGTCCGAGAAGCACAATATCATCTGCGTAGCCAAGAACTTGACTAGATTTATTATATATGCAGTTTTGCGTCTCAATTCGACTTTTTCTTATGGCGTACTCCAGCGCCAAATTAAACAGTACAGGCGCGAGTGCATCACCTTGTCGAACACCTGATGTTATATCGAAAGGATCAGAAACTGACCCTTCGATTACTATTCTACAGTTTGATCCCGACGTTGTGAGTTTGCACAGAGAAACAAGTTTCTCTGGGATACCAAGGCATATGAGTGCGGACCAGAGGTTGTCGCGGATGATACTATCATATGCTTGCCTGAAATCAACGTAGAGCTGGTGAATGCTGATGTTGTACTCCCAACATTTTTCCAGAATCATCCTTAATGTAAAACATTGATCTGTGGTTGAGCGGTTGGGACGAAAACCACACTGATAGTCACCGATGATAGATTCGGCGAACGGGATGAGTCGAGCAAGTACAACATTAGCTAGTATTTTATATGCAGTATTCAACAGTGCGATCCCACGATAATTTTCACACTTTAGACGGTCACCTTTCTTATGTAGCGGAACAATGAGAGCTGTTTTCCATTCAGCAGGTAGTTCTTCATGGTCCCAGATTGCAAGAATCAGATCGTATATACGTGAGACCAGAGCTGCTCCTCCATTTTTCAAAAGTTCTGCGGGAATTCCATCGAAACCTGGTGATTTGCCATTTTTCAGTTTTTTAATTGCAGCTTCCACTTCCTCTATTGCTGGGTAAGGGACAAAAATCTCCTCAGTTGATGGAGCAATTGCTCGAATAGGATGAACTTCATTCGTCCTATTCAATAGGTCTTGAAAGTGGGATCGCCACACTGCCAGCACATCACGTTCACTTGTTGTAAGTTCATTATTTTCATTTTTGATGGCTGTAGATCTTGGGTGGAAATCTTTTGTCAGATTCCGTACATTGGCAAAGCACTCTTTTGAATTTCCGCTGGCCGCATGTTGGTTGATGTCTTCAATGCAGTTCTTCATGTGTTCGCGTTTCTTTTTACGTAGAAGTTTTGCTGAGGCTTTCCTGGCGCATAGATAATCAGCTTGGGAGCTTCGGGTGTTCCTTGTTAACCATTTTTCTCGCAGTTTTTGTTTATGTTCAACGGATTTGCGGCACTCGTCGTCGAACCATTCGTTGTGTGATTTCGGTGGCCGCTTTCCGATTGTAGTTTGTGCTGCGGCTATAATGGTTGATTGAAGCGTTTGCCATTCTTCTTGTATGTTTAATGGCATCTCAGAAGAGATGTCATGCTCTTCTATGCTTTGCGTTACAATTTCCTGATATCTGTTCAGCGTTTCCGGATGTTTAAACGCATCGACGTTCCAGCGCACGGTCTTTTTTGCTTGTCTATTAAATGTAGATGATAATTTGCACTTGTACTTAAAGATGACAAGCATATGATCAGTGTTCATATCAGCACCTCTGTATGATCGAACGTCAGTTACACTTGTGGAGTGTCTCGTAGAAATCATGACGTGATCGATTTGATTTTCCGTTCGTCCGTCATTTGATTTCCACGTTGCCTTGTGGATTCTCTTGTGAGGGAAGAAAGTGCTGGAAATTACTAGATCATACATCATAGACAGCTCGGCTGCGCGAAAACCGTTATTGTTGCTGGTATGATGCAAGCTGTTAGGGCCGATATGTGTTTTAAGTTCTGCAATCCTACCGATTTGAGCATTAAAGTCACCTACCACGATTTTTATATCGCGCCGCGGGATTTTATTGATGACTTCTTCGAGTTCTAGGAAGAACAGGTCTTTAATATCATCTGCTTTATCTTCAGTAGGTGCATGAACATTGCTGATCGTTACATTGAATTTTTGCGTGCGGATTCTCAGTGTGCATAACCGCATATTAATTGGGCAGAAGTCGATAACATGCTGATTCACGCGACGGTGTATAAGAAAGCCAACTCCAAATTCTCCTCCGTTTTGATGACCGCAATAATAAAGAGTGTATCCTTTCGCTGTTTCATGGATTCCACTACCTTGCCATCTTAGTTCTTGTAATGCCACTATATCTAGTGTGTAGCTCTCGACTTGTTGTGTGAGTTTTAGGAGATCTCCTGTTCTTCTGAGGCTTAGCACGTTCCAGGTTCCCATTTTTAAATCGTAGTCCGGGTACAGTTTCCGAGGTCGTTCCAATAATGATTCCGAGATATTCCGAGGCCTGTGTACAGAATTCATGACAATAATTTTTTTACGGAAATGGGGTGTTAGCCCTTCGCCCAACCCAAATTTTCGTGAATGGGTTCGTTCTGCAACTTAAGGTCACCAGAAACAACCTTTTTACACGTTTATATAGCGAGTCGCTTGATCCAAGTCAGACGCCCGCTGCAAGCCGCCCCTAACATGGAGAACAGACGCTTTCTACACATTTATATAGCGAGCCGCTTGATCCAAGACAGACGCCCGCTCCAAGCCGCCCCTAACATGGAGAACAGACGCTTGAGTTGCATTGGTTTTATGGCGCCAATGACTCGTCATGGTGCAGAATCATTGAGTATAAGCAGTATTTACTCTGCCCCTCTCAACTACACCAACCTAATTATGTTAGCGTTACCCAGGTAGCGCGGCGTGGACGTAGAATTTCGGATTTTCGCTACCCAAAGACTTATTTAACCTCATTAAATAAAATTTTAAAGAATAATCATAATCAAACTGTAACTTCTCAATATTTAGCTTTAAGATGTTTAATTCATAAATTCATTTCTATTTTGTATTGGTAAAATTCACAACGCCCACAATTTTTGTACTTATCCTTATTTTATTATACTTAAAACAATTGTTATTCTTAAAATGTTCAAATTTCGGGTTTTCCCACATTAATTTAATTAGCTTACGGAAGTTTCGTTGTCAAGGAAGGAATTTTTAGATTTAGTTGTAAATATTTTCTCTCTGAGGATGATCGAAAGATTGAAACACGTGTAAGAGAAATAAGAAAACAAAAATTGTTTTTTTAGAAGTTAGATTTAAACATATATTTAAAATAAAATAAAAATATATTTGTTTTGAATTTTGAAAAATAGTTTTTTTAATGTAAAATCAAAAAGAAAACTTGGAACTATATACAAAAACCAATTTGTTATACGATAGTGATTTTATCGCACTCCAAAGCCAAAAATTAAATTTTAGTTACAGTGGATTCCACCCATTTAAAGGGGTTTGAAAAAGAATTTTTGCAACTCAAGATAAAAATTGCCCGGTCCAGATCTCATGTAATGTTTTTAAAAAAGTGTTTAAAACAAAAGTTAACGCCAAGTTTTGCACAAAGAAACATTCAAGGAAAACCAAAACAAATAGAAGCGATAACCAAGATGGCCAGAAAGCTGATAATTCAACAAGAACTAAAAATAAAACACACGCAGCCAGATAAGTTGGAACTGTTGACATACAACCTTCATCTTAAAATTTTAAAACTGTACTACAACAACAACATTGATTTCAACGTTTCCAGACTAATATTTGAAAAGATTGTTCAACACGAAATTGATGCTGAGTACAAGAGAAATAATATAAATCATAATAAAAAATTAAAAAAGTTAAAAGGTATAACAAGGCAACACCGAGACCCAAGAACGCTGCACACAATAGAAAATGTTCCAGACTTCGTTCGTAATCTTTCATCTATCTCCTTTTCTGAAGCAGAAATGATGCTTTTGAACAAAGGCTTAAAGTATGCACCAGATCTAAAGAAAACGCCAAATATTGAATTAATAGCTAATTTAGAAACAGGCATAAGAAGAATGGAAAATATGGAGAAACAGAACCTCAGATATAACACCAAAAAAGTATTTCTTGGACATCGAGCCCTAAAACATCAAAGAAAAGCTCCAGTCAGCACAGAAGAACGAGTGTTAAAGGGCTTAAAAGAAAAACCTGTTATCTATATAAAAGCGGACAAAGGTAACTCTTTAGTCATTATGGACCAAGAAGATTACTCAGAACGAGTGAAAGACATGATCGAAGAAGGACCATACACAGAACACAAGTTTAAAAATGGAAAAACCAAAAACCCGTTGCCTAAAATGGTTAAAGCTGCTAAGGAAACCGCAATGTATATGGAAAAAAAAGCTCATTATCCCGTATTTGAATTGGAAGATGAAAGTAAGCAACCCAAAAAATCCATTCCTGTATGCTCTTCCAAAATTACATAAACCAGGAAGAAAAATGAGACTAATAGTATCAAACATTTCAACACCAACGGAGAAAATGGCATATTGGCTCATACAAGAATTAAACCAAATTGAACCCCCTGAAGGATTTTCAGTGAAAAACTCAAAAGAATTTGCTGACCAAATCAAAGATATTGAGTTAAAAGATCAAGAAATCATGGTTTCTTTCGACGTATCGGCTTTGTATCCAAACGTTCCAGTTGATCTAGCCATTAAATATTTGAAAGAACACCTAATATCCAAGAACATTGCGGAGCCAAAGATAGCAGTAATTACTAAAGTAGCAGAAACATGCATGGAACAAAAATTTTTTCAATTTAGAGGAAAGATATACAAACAAAATTTCGGAACATGTATGGGAAGCAAAATCGCTCCATATCTCAGCAACGTTTTTCTATCCCATTTTGAAAAGGAAATGGAAGCGATATCGCCAATTTTTCCAAGAATATGGAAGAGATACGTTGATGATATTTTTGCAGTTATCAGACGAGAAGATATAACATCTGTTCTTAAGCCTCCTCAATAACAAATATCCAACTATTAAATTCACAGTGGAAGGAGAAAGCAACAGAGTTCTACCCTTTCTGGATATCAAAGTAATAAGAAAAGGAAACAAGGTTAAACTGGGCATCTTTCGGAAACCAACAAACACCAAACGGTTTATAACATCTGATTCGCTTCATAATGGCAGTCATAAAAAAGCAGCTTTCAACTCTTTAGTGTATAGACTATACAACATTTCCATGGAAAGGAAAGAGTTTGAAGAAGAAGAAAAATATATAATGGATGCAGCCAGAATCAATGGATACCCAGAAACGTTCATCCAACAAATTTTCACCAACCACAAAAGAAACTAGACAATAAGAAATCTAACAACTTTAAAGAAGATACAAAACAACAGTCAACGAAGAATATGTCTGCCGTTTTATCCAAGAATCACAAATAAAATAGGAAACCATTTAAAAAGCACAATATTCAGATCGCAACAAGAAGCACAACTTTAGGGAACTTACTAAATAACTATAAGGACCAGGACCGGTCTTCAGAAAAGTCGGGCATTTACCAAATCAGCTTCAAGAGCTGCGAGAAAAAGTACGTGGGGCAAACATCTAGGAAAATCTCTACCCGGTTAGAAGAACATTGCAAAGCAGTTACGACAGAAAACGTCAATAAATCCAGTGTTGCGCTTCATATCGTCGAAAACCCAACACATGCAATAGATTTAGCCAATTCCAAAATTATAAAAACAGTTCGGAAAAATTGGGAACTAGACGCATATGAATCGCTATATATTGAAAAACACAAACCAAATATCATGAACTGCGAAGAAAAACAAAACGTCATAACATCAGACTTATTTAACCTTATTAAATAAAATTTATTAAATAAAATTTTAAAAAATAATCATAATCAAACTGTAACTTTTCAATATTTAGCTTTAAGATGTTTAATTCATAAATTCATTTCTATTTTGTATTGGTAAAATTCACAACGCCCACAATTTTTGTACTTATCCTTATTTTATTATACTTAAAACAATTGTTATTCTTAAAATGTTAAAATTTCGGGTTTTCCCACATTAATTTAATTAGCTTACGGAAGTTTCGTTGTCAAGGAAGGAATTTTTAGATTTAGTTGTAAATATTTTCTCTCTGAGGATGATCGAAAGATTGAAACACGTGTAAGAGAAATAAGAAAATTAAAAGTTAAGTAAAATAAAAGTGACGGAAAAAATTCAAAACCCCCCATATATAACGTACCTTTAGAGCGCAGCGCTTATTTGTGGGTGGGACGGGCCTTTATCAGAAAATTTTCCACGATGCAGTTTCTTTTCTTTCCTTTAAAAAAAACACAAACACTTTTTTCAATTTCACATTTAATTTCACATTTAATTGACATTATTCTATTCTTTTTTTTGTAAAAATTCAAAAAATCATAAATTCATTTTTATCAACTTATTATTATTAAACATCTAAAGAACTTGAATTTAAATTATTTATAAAAATAATACTTGATCATTAATGTTGATCCGGCGTTGTCCTTCAAAAAATAACATACCCAAACTTTATTATATTTCTTGGCCTTCATATGGTTTGCTCGCCAGGAATTCTTGTATCCAAAAACGGTCTGCTAAATCAACCCAACTTCTAATAAAAATTGCTGATTTGTTTTAATATTTTGATGGAAGTTCAACTTCAACTCATTATTTCTGCACAGCTTTAATAGATGTGGTCTTGATAGCCGCCAAACACAAATAGACCGATCTTTAATTTTTCTTTGACCCAGTATTAGAATTTTTCCCCTACTTTCCCTTCTCCTAGTTTTTGTGTTATACAAAGATTATGTTGGCTGTCCTTTTTTTCATTTTTTTGGCATTTTTCATGATTGTCTCCAAGCTTCAAGGCGGATGTTTATTTCATATTTATTATATAACTCTGCGCCATCTATTGATAGTTTCATTTCAATCTGGCCAACCATTAAACACAACATCGCACATAATTTAATTGATTTGAAAGCAAAATTTGAAAGTATCAATATACCTGATGAGGCCGTACATCAAAGGGCTTTAGCATTTTTTGAAGGGACTCTATCATTGTGACTTCTTGTAATAATATTAATATACTAAATCTAAGGTTTTAATTATAGCTATTGTCTAATTTCTTAACAATAACAAAAATAAATATTTAAATCTAACAAAATAAATCAGCTGTTGCAAAAATATTTAACATGAAAAAAAAAAGAAACGTTAACTCAACAATTTATTTGATTTGATATTTTAATAAATCAGATGTTGCAAAAATATTTAATATAAAAAAAGGAACGTTAACTCAATAATTTATTTGATTTGATATTTTAATAAATGAAAAAAAAAGTATCAATAAAATTAAAAAAAAAACAATAATTTTACTGGACGAAACAACAGAGATCGATGAGTGGAAAAAATGTTCAATTTGTAATTAATTGAATTAAAAGAGATTTTCTTCGCGTTACACATACAACTGGTTCAGTTGCAAGAATGGCTGAGTAATGGCAAACACGACTGCCAGTACTACGCCATTAACAAAATACAAAATAATATTTTCATACATAAATTTAAATAAATTATTTACAAAATAATTAATATAAAATAGAAACGAAAATAAATCAAAACATATAGGGGAGAGTTGCCATATGCGTACTGGTCACCTAAATCGTACCAGTGCCATTATTCAATAATTATTACAGTTTTATGCAATCTGGTGGTAAACATATTATCTTTTCTCTAAGCCGATAAAGTAGAAACAAATAAACAATCAGTATAAGTATTTTCTTGTGAATAACAGAAGTAAAAAACATTCAGGTAGGTTTGATGTTAATTTCAAACGATTTCATTCGACTTCATTTCATATAACTGAACAGTTTCTGAGATAGCGTTAAATACTTTTGAGAACTGATTATGTTTTATTATTTATTTTATTGAATTTAAGAAACATGATAATAATATTGTTAGGCTATGTTCAAATATTTGACGGGACGACTTGTTCCTAAATCGTACCACACTGTAGTTTTCGGATCATACTGGTACGATTTAAGATACTGATCAAATTTGCCGCGTGAATAAACTGTTTAAAACAAAAAAATATTTTTGAATTTTTTGGCATGGAAAAGCGGAAACATTGTGAATGGACAGAAGAACAAATGGAATTAGCACCTAATTTTAATTCCTCCAATCAGGTACGATATTGGAAACCGGATGGTACCATTTAGGATACCGGTGTCCTTAATCGTACTTTTTGCATGGTCTGAAGAAATCGGCCATATCACAATGATCTATCAATGAATAGTTAAAAAATTATGTTAAATTTCACCTTTGATAGTTAACAAATGGATACAAATCATAATATATGCTAAAATGCCTAGTAAAGAATATTTAAACTGTCTTCAAAATTAAGTGGTACGCATATGGCAACTCTCCCCTATCAACCTTTTCTATATTATCATATAGTCTTTCAACTGACAAGGCGATAACTAAACTATATGTGAAATTTTTGAAACAATGTATTTCTAAATGGGATAATACTCTAGTGAAATTTAAAAAACATGACATAGATCGGCAAATTCATGGCTACAGTACTGGCCCAATAACAATAGACAATTAATGTTAACCATTAACGGGCCATTGCTTGACCATTCAAAGTAAACTGCACTGGCAATTTTCTATAAATGGTAGATTGGCCGATTCATGGTTCCAATAATGGCACATAATGGCACGATAACAATAGCCAAGCAATATTTACCATTCAAGGGCCAGTGCTTTGCCATTCAAAGGTAACAATATACTGGCTATTATCTGTAAACCATAGATCGGCCGATGAATGGTTCTAGTATTGGCCCAATAACAATAGCCAAGTACTTGTTGTGACCACGATATTACCTGCTTTGCGTTACATAAGCTTTGTTCAACATGAATCTAAAATAATCAGTTGCAAATATGTTGACTCTCTTATCGACCAACGTGTAATTTTCCTAAACTCAATTCATTGTGTTTATGTTTTGTTTGCATTTTTTATAACTTAATTTACAATACCATTTCAATTGTTTTTTTTCCAAGCGCAAATAGAGAAATAGTAGAATGATGACGTAAAAAAAATTATATCATATTATACGTACATTTATAACTTTTCTTTGTTTTACATTTAAATGAGAAAAAAAATTGAAACAGAATATTCTCTCGTAAAAAAATTGAACGTTTCAAAAAGAAAAGAAACGAATGATGGACGCAGCGTTGCCACTCAAAAAAATTAAAATGTATCCAATTTTATAAAAAAATGTATCCAAATGTATCCACTTTTTTGAAAAAATGAAACGTGATTATTTGATATTGCTAAAGGACTAATTACAATATATGTTTAGTACAATTCAGTATCCTGATCACATTTATTTATAATAAAACAACAAAAAAATCACATTAATTCAAATTTTTATCTGATGATTTTTATATGTGTTTTATTTGATGAATAAATTCCATATACATTTTTTGCACAGTTTTTGTCACCTCCAAAAATTCCTCATTTTCCAGTTTATTGTATGCTAAAAATGATTGTACAGCATATCCCATACTTATTTCAGACAATTGTATATGGTTTTCTTCATTTTCAAAACCTAGCTCATTTACATTCCTCAGATTTAAGAAACGATAAGGGTCTATAAAATTGTATAAAATGATTTTTAAATCGACTTTTAAATTATTAAAAAAAATGTGATCGATTTTCAAAAACTGTTTAAAATTAGTTACACTGCTCGCCAATGCTGATACTTTTTCTTTCACAAAAAGAGAGTAGACGAACACTATAACAAATTTCATAAGCATTTTCAAAGTTTTTGGAAATCCAACACAGCTAAAGGCATATTAATAAAATGTATCCATTCTAGCAGTTTTGTGATTTTCTTGTATCCAGTATCCATTTAATAAATTTTTCAAATAATGTATCCAAATGGATACAAATGTATAATAATATTTAAACGAGCACATTTGATTAATTTAAAATCAGTTGGTTTTTCAATATCAAATGATATTAAACAAAAAAAAAATTAATTAAAATTAAAATAAAACTCTTTTGATGTTTAATAATTTTATAAACCTATAATTTTTTTGGAAAAAAAATTGGTAAAAATTAAAAAAATATGGTAATTGTTAGTTTATTGTACGAAAAATAAATAAAAACAGAAAAAAAATAACGTTATATGTTTATTGTGATCGTGCATATTATTAAGAGAAAAGGAAACCTAGGCCTGGAATCTTATAAAAAAAAAATATTTTATTTGTATACTGAGTGACCATTAAAATGCCAATTTTCTGTACCCATGTACATTGTGTATGATTACTATTACGTGGTCAAGGGAATGAAAGAAAGCTGAAGCTAGAACAACAAAATTGAACTTCGTCTATATTGGGGGGAAAGGTTACAGTGAAGGAATAAGTTTAACAGTCCATCTTCGCAATAAGTATACAACGAAATTGGGATGGAATAATCTATTACTACGAATAAAATTGTTGTGGACGAACTGAGTTTGTATTGAGTGAATGGGCAGATACTGATTCAAATACAAGGACGAAGGTCATTTTTTTATTATAACATCAAAACATCATTGAAATCTACCACCTATCTACCATCTATATTAATTTAGGTAAATTTGTAAATTTTATTATTATTTAAGTCATCTTTTAGGTTATTGAATTCTTAAGTTTATAACTTTTTTTTTTTTTTCTTTGTTAAATTGAGAAAAACAAAGAATTTACAATAATATTATAAGTTAATTATTAATCTTATTATATATCGTTTACAAAAGCACGTAGTGTGCCATCGGTAAACATTTTAATTTTAACATTCATCGAGTTTTTTTTTTTTTTTTAATTTTAATTTTTTTTTGTTTGGTTTTTTAATTTTTTTATTTTTTTTTTTTTTTTATATTTTACAGTTTTATTTTTTAATTTAAGTTTTGCTTATATTATTAAATTTTTGCTTATTTGTTTATTAAATTATTATTATAATTTGTAGTAATCAGAAAATATTTAGTTTGATTGATGTTAATTTCTATATGCATTTTGGTAAATGTTGAAAAGATATGCTTTCAAAAGAGTTTTAAACTTTGATATTCTTTTTTCGGTTTTGATATTGTCCGGTAGCAGGTTGAACAAAGAGAGCCCCTTGTACAAGAAATTCGACTGACAACGTGCTGTACGACACCGACTTAGATAATAGTTCCCTATTTGTCTTGTGGAATGTTCATGAATCGCGTCAACTCTCGTTAATGTTACATTATTTTTATAAGATTATTCTGAATTTTGAAAACAAGTAAGATAGTCTCATAATCAATAAGTGATTCTAGCGGTAATAAGTTCTCGGTGTACAAAGATTTTGTAGGTGTAAGCAGAGGCAAACTCTTTACTGACTTTAAACATTTATTTATTACACGTTTTTTTTCATTTACCATGAACTGAGCGGTTAATCCCCAGATTGGAAGTAAGTATCTAATTTTACTCATAATATGAGCATTAAAGATAAGATACTTAGCCTCAATAGGTAAAATGTTTTTCAATTTATATAAAATAAATGATTTTGCCCTTAACTTGTTTTTTATGTTTCGTATGTGTTCTTCGAAATTTAACAAAGAATCTATCGTTAAACCTAGGTACTTGGTGGAGTAAACTCTCTCAATTATAGTGTTGCCAATCATAATGTCATATAGATTAATATTTTCAAGGTTCTTATTTGGGTTTCAAAAATAATGTAGTTTGTTTTTGACAGATTTAACTTGAGGTGGCTCTTTATTGCCCATTGGTTTATTTTATGTAAATCTTCTTGCATTTTTATCATCAAATCATCGCAGCTGGTTTGGGTGTACGACACCGCTGTATCATCAGCATACATTTGAGGTGAGCCGTGTAAATCGAGAGTAAATAAAATCATTTACGTATATAATAAAGAGCAAAGGGCCTATTAGAGATCCTTGTGGTACTCCATTTTTCGCATATAATGGGTTACTCAAGTCGTCTCCAATTTTAACATATTGAGGTCTGTCTTTTAAATATGATTCAAAAAGTCTTAATTCATTTTCTCCAATACCAATTTGTTTTAGTTTTAATAAAAGTTTTATAAAACTTATAGTATCGAAAGCTTTTTGTAAGTCAATAAAGATACATGAGGTATATAACCTTTTATCTAAATTATCTTTGACTTTTAAAATTAACTGACTAATAGCTGCAAGACTACTAGAGCTATTACAAAAGCCGAATTGGTTTGCGTTTATTATTCCATTATCTAAGCAGTATTTCTCCAAACGTCTATGAACAACAGATTCAAAGCACTTGGTAAAAGTAGAGAGCAAGGAGATAGGTCGATAGTTGGATATAATAAATTTATCTTGTTTTTTATATATTGGACATACGATGGCGATTTTAAGACATTCTGGGAAATGAGACGTTGATAAGGATTGGTTTCTCAGGTAAGATACTTTACTTGAAAGAATATGGTTATATCGTATAAAAAACTTGGAGGGTATTTTATCATAACCGGCAGCAGATTTTTCATTTCTTTTATTTATTTTTTTATTTATTTTATTTTTGTACATCTTCGTTTGTCGGTGTTAATATATTGGAATTTGAAAAATTATCATTTGAAGAGTTAGTGATAGTTCTGCTTTGCACATTTGAGCTAGCTGGTATGAGTTCATCCACACAGTTTACAAAGTAGTCATTAAAGCGGTTGCAAATCATTAAGTTTTCTTCTATGAGTTTACCAGAACTGTCTTTTATACAAATTTTTCCTTTTGATTTTTCTTTATTGAAAACATATCTATTCAAAATTTTCCACAAATTACAAGCATAATTTTCGCTTAATTCATTTCTAAAGAATTTAGATTTTTCTATTTTAATTTGTTGTTTTACATTAGTTTTCAGAAATTCAAACCTCTGAGTAAAATAATTATTATTTGGGTGTTTAGTTTTTTGTTTATAAAAAATATCTCTTAATCGAATTTGTTTTTTAATTTCATTGGTGATCCATGGATCATGTGATACAAAGTTAAAACACCGATATGGCAGCCACCACGACAACTTTCCCAAAGTGAAAAAGAAAATGTGGATGATCAGGTAACAGAATGGTTGAAGACGGGCATTGTTAAGCCAAGCCATTCAGAATTTGTGAGTTCAATAGTTTTGGTAAATAAAAAAGATAAAACCAAAAGACTTTGTATAGACTATCGTAAACTGAACAAACAAATTGTTATGGATCGTTATCCACTACCGCTAATTGAAGATACAATAGATAAGTTAGCTGAGACTAAAATATTTACTACATTAGATTTAGAAAACGGTTTTTATGATAATAAAAACAATATGAGTTCTTTAAAGTTCCGTTCGGGCTCTGTACATCACCAGCTATATTTCAGCGATATGTAAACTTCATTTTCCGAGAAATGATCAGAAAAGGAATACTAGTTGTGTATATGGACGATATAATAATACCATCTAAAAATGAAGAGGAGGCCTTATTTAAGCTGAAAGAAGTTTTAAAAGTTGCAAGTGAAAACGGATTAAGATTTAAATGGAAAAAATGCCACTTTTTGTGTAAAAAAATTGAGTACCTCGGATATGAGATAGCAGAAGGCATGATAAGACCATCTGGAAGTAAGACGCTATCGGTATCGAAATTCCCAAAACCCAATTCAACTAAACAACTACAAAGTTTCCTTGGACTTACAGGATATTTCAGAAAATCTGTCGCAAATTACTCAATAATAGCTAAACTCCTTTCTGACCTATTAAGAAAAGACTCCAAATACATCTTTGGTGCACAACAACAACAGGCTTTTAACAAATTAAAATCTTACTTGACTACTAATCGAATACTTCAAATTTTCAAACTCGATGCAGAAACCGAACTACATACAGATGCGTCAAAAGTAGGTTTCGATGCAATTTTATTACAAAAAAATAATGAGGACGGTCAGCTACATCCGGTCTACCACTACAGTAAAAAAACGTCAACCACACAAGAAAAATATTGTAGCTATGAACTCGAAGTTTTAGCTATTGTTTCTGCCCTTAAAAAACTGCGGGTCTACCTATTAGGTATTGCATTCAAAATTATAACAGACTGTGCAACATTTAAACAAACAATGCAAAAGAAGGAAATTGCACCAAGAATAGCAGGATGGGCTTTAGTTTTGGAAGATTTTCAATATACGTTAGAGCATCGCTCAGATAATAGCATGAGACATGTAGATGCCCTGAGTTGCAACCCAACTGTGATGATATTACAAAATGAACTATTGGATCGGATTAAAACAGCCCAAGATAAAGACGAAAATTTACAAGTTATAAAAAAACTCTTAGAAGTTTGCCCTCATGAAAATTATTTTCTCCAGAGTAATGTTTTGTTTAAAGAAGATAACCAAGGAAGACGATTATTATGCATTCCAAAATCAATGTAAGGAGAAATAATAAAAATGTTCCACAAAGAAGGTCACTTTGGCGTAAAAAAATTGATGGAACTTATTGAACGAGAATATTACATAAGAAACTTAAAAAACTTATGCGAAGCTTACCGATGAAATTGTATACAATGTATCTTAGCAGATAGAAAGACTGGAAAGCAAGAAGGATTTCTCCACCCAATAAGAAAAGATGAGTATTTATTATCTACATTTCACTTAGACCATCTTGGCCCATTAAGTAGTACTGCTAAAAGTTATAAATATATTTTTTCAATTAGAAAAATTGAATTAATTGATTTTTCAAAATAGTTTTCAAATATAGTTGGATCTAAATAACTTTTTACTTTCGATTGAGTACGTACATGTTTTTGGTTTGCTCTTTGAAATAAAATATAATTAAATAATTAAATTAATTTGGTGTTACTAAATTTGTGTAATTTATTCAAAATTATAAATGTTATTAGTGTTATTAGTATTATTGCTAATAGTTTTTTGATTGTGTCTTGTTTTATTATAAAAACTGTTAATTCCTAAACTGAAACAAGTGTAACATTGTGATTTCATTTATTATGCCACCAAGAAAACCAAATAAAAATCAATTAAGGGGCCAAGAGAAAAAAAACTTTCTTCTTAGTCCACCAGCTCGCAAATGTCCTAAGTGTGAAGAAACTATCACCAAAAAAGATAAAAAACTTACATGCAAATCCTGTTCGGAAAATTTTCACCTTGAATGTACGAAGGTCACGCGTTATCAATACAAGCAGTATGTCGATGATCATATCTGGTATTGTTCAAGTGTATGTGAGAATGAATATAATGAAAGAAATACAAATAAAAACTCTTCTATTGAAACAGAATCAGATGATAATGAACAGGAAAATTATAGCACAACTGCAAAGTCATCCATCAATTCTTTGGTTAAATCTCAACAATTTATTTCTAGTCAACTAGATATTTTAATACAAGAAAACAAATCTTTAAAAGCTATGTTAAACGACTATATTGAGCGAACACGTAATTTGGAAAGCCTGGTTGAAAATCAAAAATTTGAAATTGAAACTCTTAAACAGGAGCGTCTTAATTGTGATATGATTATTATGGGAATTCCTGAAAATGGTGAATTGAATGATCTTGAAGCTGTCTCATTGATTGCCAAAGAGATTAAGGTAGATCTAAAGATAGGAGACATTAATGAAGTAATAAGGCTAAAAAAGAAAGGTAATGAGCAAAAAACTACTCAAACTCATTCACCACTTCTTATTAGATTTACAAATACAAAAATCAAGGATCAAATGAAATCAGCAAAAAAAAACGTATAAAGCCAACCTTTTTACGAAAAAAATATTTTTAAATGAAACCGATGAAGGAAGACAAATTTATTTTAATATGCATCTTACAACATTTAATCAGGAACTACTTAGAGAAGCTCGTTTATTGAAGAAATCTTTCAACTTTCAATACGTATGGTTCTCGAATAACAACATTTTCATTCGTAAAACTGGAACTTCACCTATCCATGTAATCAAGTCTAAAGATGATGTGGAGAAATACAAAAACTAAAACTTCTCTCTGTGGTAATATTAATAAATAATTAATTTAAGTAAATTCTGAATATGGATTCTAGTGAATTAGTTAACTCTTGTGAAATAACCTATAATGTAAATAATATACCTAGTAGTTTTTTAAAAACGTCAAATCTTAACATACTTTACATAAATATTAGAAGTTTGCGACAAAATAAATTTGAAACATTAAAAACTATAATTGCATCATACACGTTCACTGTTCATGTAATAGTATTAGTAGAAATCTGGATCTATAAAAATGAAATCGATCAGTATGAATTAAATAATTATACGTCATACTTTCAAACGAGAGATGACAAAAAAGGTAGAGGTACTGCGATGTACGTCATCAATAATATTCATTCTAACCTGTTATACAGTGAATGTAATGAGAGCAATGATTTTCTAGTTGTTCATCTAACAGACTTAAAATTTAATTTGATGTCGGTGTATAATCAATCAGGTACTTATACTAACGCATTTTTAGAGAATTTAAATAATTTATTGGAAAGGTATAATAAATGTGTAATTCTGGGTGATTTCAATTTAAACTTATTAAAATCGAGTACTGAAATTTCAGAATACTATGATATATTAAACTCAAACGGATATTTAGTTTTAAATAAAATAGATAAATTGTTTTCTACGAGAGTTGCACATACTATTAAATCTTCTACCCATACAATTATTGATCATTTGGTCACGGATATCGTAGATCGCAGTTACTCCTTATCATTGATAGATCATTGTATAAGTGATCATAGGTTATTATTAATAAGCCTTAGTCAACCAGATATTACAAACACAAAAGTTGAATTCATAAAAAAAACTCTAGATCACAGTAAAATAGATTCTGCCAAATTAGCAGAATCAATAAGCAGTTGTCAAACCTTTGATGATTTAATAAATGTATGTAAGGAAACAATTAAACACAATACACACGATCATACAATTAGGTTGCCATGTACATTTTCGTTACCTTGGATTAATAAATCTGTAAAAGAAAATATCAAACTAAGAGATAAATTTTATAATCTTAAAACCAAATTTCCATCAAACAGTTATTTTGTTGATCGTTTCAAATTTTTTAAGAAGCAAGTCGTAGAGACTATAAATGATGGGAAAATGAAATATTTTCAAAATGAACTAAATAAAAGTGATGCGCGAAGTCTGTGGAAAATATTAAATAAATTTGTTTTTAATAAATCAAAGAACTCGAAAGTTATTAAAATTAAAGATAGTCAGGGTCAAACAATCGATGACAAAACGCTAACCTGTAATAGGTTTAATGAATATTTTGTCAATTGCGTTGATGATCTGTTACCTCAAAATATGGCATCAAATGAAGATAGTAATGACCAAAATTTTGTTATAGATCCTTTTACCCTAACCCCAACTAATCTCCAAGAAATTACAGATATTATTAAGAATTTAAATCACCGCTCTGCCAATGGATTTGATAATATATCATCTAGATTCTGCCTCCACTACAATGAAATACTATCTCAAAAATTGGTTGATCTTATCAATCAGTCAATGGAATCCTATTGCTTTCCCGACAGTCTCAAAGTAGCCCAGGTATGCCCTGTATTCAAATCCGGAGATTCTTATGAAGTTTCTAATTATAGACCGATATCAATTCTCTCTACCTTCTCAAAATGCATGGAAATTGTCATATATAAACGACTGCAAAAGTTTTGTTTAAATAATAAAATCATAAACGGAAATCAATTTGGATTTATGAGTGGGTCAAGTACATTGGCAGCTACTGGTCAGATGATTCTAAAGTTAAAAGAGGGGCTAGATAGAAAATTATATACTTCATGTATATTTATAGATCTTCAAAAGGCGTTCGACACTATAAAATCAGCACGATTATTGTTTAAGTTAAACAAAATAGGTGTAGGTACTAATGAGCTTAAAATATTTGAAACATATCTAAAAAATCGCTCTCAGTTTGTGAAAATTGATGAAACTTTAAGTTCTTCCCTAAACATAAAACATGGTGTTCCGCAAGGCTCCCTATTGGGTCCTTTATTATTTATAATATATGTAAATGACCTATTTTGTTTGGATTTACATGGAAAACCTCAAATATATGCAGATGACACTGCAGTCCTATATAACGAATTGAGTTGCGATGATCTCATGACTAAAATGCAAGAAGACATGAATAAAATAAATGAATGGGCGGTCAGTAATCATCTCAAATTAAATCTCTCTAAAACTAATTACATTATTTTTGAAACTCCTAACAAAAATTTAAATGACATAGATCTATACAATATTAAGGTTGAGAATCATTTAATAAATCGGGTATATATAACTAAATATTTAGGACTTCTTGTTGATTCGTGTCTGAATTTTGAACAACATATAAAATCAATTAAGGGAAAAATTAGAGCAATATCTTTTATACTATTTAAAATGAAAAATATATTACCAATAAGTATTAAATACAATATCTTTAATGCCCACGTAATGAGTCAAGTGCGATATTTGCTACCCATCTGGGGATTCTCAGCTAAGTTTAGACTGAATGAAATTAAACGTCTTATTAATAGATGTTTAAAGAGCGTAAAAAACTTACCAAAGTTAACTCCTACAAGGTTACTGTATAACCAAAATAATCTGCCGTTGGATGCTTTAATAATGTTCGAATCAGTTCTTCTTGTATTTAAGATAGAGAACAACTTAATAAAGAATAATATGTCGTTAGCAATTGTAGGCTCAGTTCATAATTATTCAACACGCCAAAAAGATAATTACTATTTGAATTTTTGCCGCACAGTCAGAGGTCAAGCAAACTTTTTGTACCAAGGTCTATCCTTTTTTAATAAATTACCGGAAAGTATTAAAACAATTAAGAAGATTTCTAAATTCAAGGAGGTACTGAAGATACATGTCTACCAATTATACACAAACTAATTATATAATTTTATAAGAAATTGTAATAACTAACTGATAAAAGATGTAAAAATAGGAAAAATGCAAATCAACAACCTAAAACTGATAAAATACAATATGTACTCAAAATCAAAATCAAAATAAAAATAATACAACTTTAAATGTCTACGGATAAGCACACTATGTGCTTTTGTAGACGACAAATAATAATACTTGAACTATATGTTAGCAAATAATGTAATCTTAGTGTAAATGTAAAACATATAAATCGTAAAAAAAAATAAATAAATAAAGTAAAAAAAAAAAAAAAAAAAAAAAAAAAAATTATAGATGCTTTTGCAAAGTTCATCTGGATTTATCCTGTTAAGAGTACAACAACGGACGAAGTGATTCAAAAGATGGAGATTTATAAAGCTGTTTTTGGTAATCCAAAGAGGATAATTTCAGACAGAGGAACAGCATTCACTTCGACTACTTTTGAAAAATATTGTCAAGAAAATCAAATTGATCATACTCTTATTACAACAGGAATTCCACGGGGAAACGGCCAGTTTGAAAGACTGCATAGCATCATTATACCTGTATTATGCAAATTTTCATACGAACAACCAGATAAATGGTTTAAGCATACGAATAGTGTTCAAAGATTAGTTAATTCGAAATGGCAACGAAGTATCGGTACCACTCCATTTGAATTATTGTTTGGAACAAAAATGAGAAATCCAGAAGATAAAAAAATCGCAGAAGCTGTATCAGAAGAACTCGCTAGGAATTTTGTTAATGAGCGAGAAACATCAAGAGTTGAGGCACGTAAAAAATTCAAGAAGTTCAAGAAGAAGAAAAGAAAATAAAAAGCAGTACAATAAGAAACGGAAAGCGGCAAATCAGTACAAAATAGGCGATCTAGTGGCAATTAAACGCACTCAATTTGGAAGCGGATTAAAATTTAGCAATAAATTTTTTGGTCCTTATAAAATTGTCGAGGTCGGACCAAATGAGAGATACAAAGTAATAAAAGTTGGAAATCACGAAGGGCCAATTAATCCCAATACCAGTGCGGATTTTATAAAAGCTTGGAAGCAATCATTGGCAGATTGTTCTGAAAGTGAAGACGATGAGGAATAGTTGAACATAAAAAATTTAGACGATAACATTAAGACGATAAAAATTTAGACGAAGTTAAATTAGACGTTCAAGTTAGATGAAATTAGACGATCCAACCATTAAGACGAAACAACTATGTTCACGAGGTCGTATGAACAGTCAGGAACGGCCGAGTTGTGGGAGTATCAAGCTGTTAACAACAAAAATCTGGGGGGGGGGGGTGCTATTGATCAAAGGTCTGCAGGGTCGCAGCAGCGAGTGAAAAATAAAATAATATATCATAAAATATTATATCTTAAAATATTTCGCCGACAAAACAAAACAATAATCTATCAGATGAAGGGATAGGTGCTAGTTAAAATTAAAATGCAATATTTAAAAATATACTTTTTACTGTTTATTTTCAATTTTATTAATAATTCAATTCAAATTGTTACTATAAGGAAGTTTATATTATTATTAATAAAATAAAAAAATTAAAAACAAACAGTAAAAAGTATATTTTTATACATATATTGCATTTTAATTCAAAAGTGACAAAAGCACACAAACAGTGAATAATATGGAAAACCATAATAATACATATATGTGCTAGTTGTTTAGGTAAAATAGTTGTTTAGGTGTCTCAACTGTAGCTTATTAGCATTATTATTATTAACCAAAACTTTAATAGCTACGTTATGTAATATTTTTTTAAATGAAAATAAAAATAATTCATATAAAAATAGTTCATACCAATTCATAGAACCAAGATTCTTTATTCGCATAAAAATGCATATATTATTTGTTTTGAATAAAATTTTATTTAATAATTACAAATTCTCTTACCATGAAAATTTTAACATTTTGCACTGATCTAATAAATAAGCATTTATCAGCTTAGAATAATCATATATGATATCACGAGTCGTCAAATAATAGTCGAGTATTTTTCATAATCATTATTACGAATGCCATTTGAGGTCCCGAGTGCGCGTAGCGCACTAGGGAAATTTTTAACCTCAAATGGCATGAGTGGTAATGTTGAAAAATAATCGACTAATAATTAGGTGACGAGTTGTATTTAGCAGACAATTTAACGAACAGAAATAGTAACATTATTTCATACAACATAATCATACATAATAAAATATTATTTCATCTTAGTAGGCCCATAAATGTTATAAATTTGTAATTTATTTTTGACAAATAAATGTAAACATGCAATCATTTATGAATGAAAACGGACATTTTTACTATTTGCAAATTGCATTTTCACATAATTTTGTATGTGAATTTTTGTTTTAAATTAATATATTAATGTCGTTTTCTTTTTACCAAAAAAATTGCACTAAACACGCCCATTTTCGATCTAGATCGAGTTTTTTTGACATTACGTATTCTATTTGACAAAAAAAGCACTCTTTTTGCACTAGATCTAGATCTAAATTTTTTCGTAGAGCAAGTTCTAAATACAATAGAGTTGCACAAATACATTTACACATCTCTCAAAATTTGTAAACAAACAAAACGCCATTTAGTTATTATTATTTTTTTAAGTGAAATAGTTGTTGTTTAAATAAATCTTATGTTTAAATCGTGTTTTAAATTAAAAACTAATACAAATTATTTAATTAAATACAATTGATTACTAAAACATTAAATGACATTTTCACAAACACAACTACAAAACTAGATCATTCATCATTCGGAGTCAGACGAGTCGACGTCTCCTAAATTTTAAAATAAAAAGAACAAAAAACAAAAATAATCGAAAATAGATAAATAATAGTGTTATAAGTGTTAATAAGTGTTAGTAAGTGTAGTAGCTAATAAGTAAATAAGTGTTATATTGTTTGTGTTAATGTTTATGAAAAATAAAAGTGTTGAAGAACGGACGCGTACAATTATATAATTGGTGAGATTGTTCTTTATTAAAAAATTATTTGGTATTTTGTGTTCACTATTACCAAGAGGTAGGCAGGTAAAATTTTACCTTTTATTGCATTGATGTAATAAATTTATTTTTTATTTTAAGCATTTGTCTTGGTAATAGAAACCCAAAAGTTTTGTTTTAGTTGTTAGTGATTTTTTTTTGGATTGCCTGGGTTTTTTTTTTTATTTGAAGTTTGGTGACATGATCTAGCTCCTCCCACCTCGGACTTATTTAAGGAGTTGGAAAATATCAGTTAGTTGATTATGAACTGTTTTTTTTTGACAAAAGTTAGGAATTTCGAATTTAACCCCTTATTTGTACTCTTCAATTTTGTTAGTGTATTTTGTGTCCCCATTTTTTTTTTGCTTTTCTCTTATCGTGCTACTGTTGCATGAAATCTGCTACCGTGTTTTTGTGACAGAGATGCCCAGTTTCTTTTGTACTGTTTAGTGTTGAAATTTAGGCCGGGCCGAATTTCAGTAGCTATGCTTGCAATGTCAAAGGGTAAGTCTTTGTCTCAACAAAATGGCCGCAGAGTGAACCAACAGCTTAGCATTGACTTCACCAACATAAGAGGTCTCAATTCGAATCTAAACGAGGTTCATCACTACAACGAAAAAAATAAACCTGACATATTGTTTCTTACCGAAACAATTGTTAGTGGCAAAGCATCGAAGTTGGATTCCGATAAATACCGGATACCTAGTTACGAATTGGAACATTCCTTTTATAACAAGCATGGTGTCTGTGTATTTGTTCGAGATTCACTTTCATGTATGAGAATTAAGGCCTACGAGTTGAATTCTAAGCACCATAATTCTATAGCACTGAAGATCTCAGGTGTTGATGAAACTATGTTTATAATAGGATTATATAGATCCCCAAATTCTCCCCCAGGATGTCCCTTTTTCGATCAAATATCGGCTAATCTAGACAAGATTACCACGGACTACCCCAAGGCAAGACTGGCCATTCTTGGAGACTTTAATATTCATAATAAAGAATGGCTTAAGTATTCATCGCGCACTGACGACGTAGGACGACAAGCCGAACTGATACTCGCAGATTATCACGGTTTGACGCAAATGATAGAGTGTCCCACTAGAATCGCAGACAATTCACATCATAACAATAATTTGCTGGATCTGTTTTTGACAAACGAACCAGATACTACGAAGACAAAAGTCGAACAACCCCTCGGAACATCGGACCATTTACTAATATCAGCAATAGTGCAATTTACATCACCGACACATATTAAAACAAATCCTCGCCGGGTTTGGAACTATAAACGCGCTGACTGGGAGGGACTGAGAAACTTTTATGACGAAACACCTTGGAAAACTATTTGTTGTGTTGATCAAGATCCTAGCACATCGGTAATAAGAATTTCTGAAATCATAAAAGAAGGAATGCGGCGGTTTATTCCAAATCGATTAATCACTCCTAAAACTGAGCCTTGGTTCACACGGGATGTTGATGAGGCTGTGAGGAATAAACGCAAAGCATTCAAGACGTATAACGCTAATAAAACACCTGAAACCCATAGCGCCTATAAGAAAGCCAGAAATATTAGTAAATTCAAAATAGACTTGGACAAAGACGCGTTTATCCAGAAGAAAGCAAAGAAATTCGCCGAGCACCCATCTGGCTCACGTAGTTTCTTTCAGGCAGTTAAATCAGTCCAGAGCAATTTTACTCGATCCTCTATTCCAACCTTAGTTCTGAATGACATTCCCGTGAGCGACTCGAAAGAGAAAGCGGATCTTTTGGGTCGTATTTTCGCAGAAAACTCAAACATAGTTGAACCCCCCCATTCTCCTATACTCATTCCCCCAGTTGAAACGAAAATGAAACCAATTATTTTTCGTTGCAATATTGTACGGAAAATGCTTCTTTCTATCAATATCAACAAATCTGCTGGCCCAGACGGTATTCCACCCCTCATTCTTAAAAACTTTGCTAGGGCAACTAGCTCCAACTTTAACAAAAATTTTCTATTTATCTTATAAAACCGGAATATTTCCCGATTCTTGGAAGCTGGCCAGCGTTCAACCCATATCAAAGAAAGGCAGTAAGATAGACCCTAACAATTATAGACCAATTGCAATTCTGTCGGTTTTAGCTAAAATATTTGAAAAATATGTTAACTACAATTTGATAGATTATTTGGAAATTTCGCGAATTATTGATGATAAGCAGTATGGTTTTCGTAGAAGTCATGCAACAGGTGATCTGTTAGCCTACGTATCCCATCTCTGAAACAAATCGCTGGAAAATCACGGTGAAACATTCAGTATTTCATTTGACATTTCTAAAGCATTTGATAAAGTGTGGCATAAAAATCTTATAGCTAAATTAAAATCTTATGGCATAGACCATCTTACTGTCTCATGGATTCATAGTTTTCTTACAGGTCGCCAATTTCATGTTAATTTAGATGGTATCACATCAAATATTTTCACAACCAATGCTGGGGTTCCCCAAGGTTCTGCACTCTCACCAACCTTGTTTCTTCTATACATTAATGACTTACTTATTTCCACAGTGCACCCAATCCATAGTTTTGCTGATGACAGCACATTACATGCATCACATGCATCTCCTAAATTTCGATCTCATACTGCAGTTACCACTGATAGAGAGCTGCTAATTGATTCCATCAACAAAGATCTGGAGCGCATAATGGAATGGGGTGATCGTAATCTTGTATCATTTAATCCAACCAAAACCAAATTATGCCGTCTTTCACGAATAGAGCGACATATTCGGATATTCAAAATAACCTGAAATGGAATAAACATGTGTTCAACCTCGCTAAATCTGCAATGCAAAAATTAGGATTCTTGAGTCGATGTAAAAAGTATTTCAATCCCGAGCAAATTTTGCTAATCTTCAAGTCCTTCATTCGTCCATGTATGGAGTACTGCTGTCATGTTTGGGGAGGTGCTTGTCAGTCAACAATAAATTGTTTAGACTCTGTACAGAGAAAAGCAATACGGTTGATTGGTAATACCGAACTAACGGACCAGCTTGATTCACTTCAGCACAGAAGAAATGTGGCTGAATTGTCAATCTACTATAAATATAACTTTAGCGAATTCTCCTCTAAGGAAATTCAAAATATTCTTCCATCGTGTGCGCAGTATAATCGACAAACAAGAGCTGCCGAGTTATCCCATCCATTTGTTGTACAAATACCTCGTTGTAGAACTGTGTCCTTCCAAAACGACTATTTCAATAGAGTGGCCAAATTATGGAACTCAATGCCCTCCTCTGTATTTCCCGATGAATTTTCTCCTCAGGCATTTAAAGAAAATGTCCATCATCATTTAAAAAAATTAGTATAGTTATCCCTATATCCCCATTCCTTCCATTCCTTTATAGTTGACATGGTATCTTCGGATATTCAAAGAGTCTAAATAATGAATATTTCATATTTAGTGTGCTAAACATGTCTAACTGATTAATAAAAAAAAAAAAAAAAAAAAAGATCGAATTTTGTCATATTCTTTTTATGAAAAAAAAATCACTCTTTCTGCTCTGGCAAAAAGAAAACGAAATAAGTAGGCCGAAAATATTCGAAAATATTCGCTGTTCCTTCCCACCAGATAAAAATAATCAATACAATTCGTTTTGATTTGTTAAAAAATAGTAAATGAAGCGTTTTTATTGGAGCTTATCGAAACTTTATTTAGTGAGTTGAATTGTCATTTTAATATCAGCGAAATAAACAATCTATAATATTTCAATAACATTAACAAATAACGGTAGTTTGTTACAAATAAAATTTCTGCACAAAATACCACTTTTAGACTAAAGTCTAAAATAAAAATTTAATGTTGGGATTTTGTTTCATCTTTTGGTTTCGTTAAAATATCATTCATTGTATGTATTTACTTTGTGCAATTTTTATTTATTCTATTCATTGCAAAAAAAAAAGTTATTCGGTAAGGATTATTTCTAGATATGTTTTAAAAACTTTTTTCCTTGTTGTCAACAAAACAATACAAGATGAAATGAAATGATTTATAAAAGAGTGTCTGTTTTAAGTGCGGTGTTCTCAACGTTTCTGCTTCGTCAAATTTAATTTCGATCAAATGATGAGACAATACATTTCTTTATTATTGATTTATTAAGTTTTCTATATGAAATATTAGTTTGGTAGCCTTGATGTATATGGCAACAGTGAACAGAGTTGCCGCATTTTCAAATTCCCAAAGGAGGCAACACTACCCCAGTGCTCCAAACCTCAAACTTCTAAAAGATTTTGGCATCTTACCCTAACATTCACATGGAAGAAACAGTTTTTGTTGACTAATAAATTTGTTAATGTTGATCTACGCGTTTGACCAAGTACTTCAGCCCCTGCTTTCGACATATGAGTCAACTTGAGATATTACATACTACTGACAATAGCAGTTAAATATCACTAGCGAAGGAGTGCTGACATCAATCTTAGTTATGGAATATTCCTTGATGATAGCACTCCATTGCGTGCTCGAAGAAATGATCTTCAATATAACCCTATATATACGGGTTTTAATCATCAATAATCAAGCTAGGTCACTAGCACTAGGATTATTGGCAACCCAGGTCTAGTGTTTCTGATTTCTCGACTTTTAAATTTCTCGAGAAAGAAAAGGAGAAATATATGTTTCTCGAGAAATCTCGAGAAATATATTTTCTTAGAATTCTTCGTTTATAACGTCAAATTAAAAACCAATGTATCTTTACATTGATTTTTAACAATGCATATTAAATAAAACAATTTTTTAATTGTAAATAATAAGTACAATAATTTCCAACTACTTCCATTTATAGGGATTAAGCCCAAATTATTCGATTCAGTGATATTACTATATCTGTCCTCCATAATGACATCCATAAATCTTTTGTTTGGCGTTTTCGTTAATTCATTCAGAATATTCTGAATGTACTAATTTTGAAAATTTTAACAGAATTTGTTCGAAATTAGAACTATGTATTCTATCTCGAATGAATTAACGAAAACGCCAGTTGTTGACGCCAGTCCATTCGTCTAGGGATCTGCTTAACTTTTTGTTACTGTTGAATTAATTTTATTTAGTATCTCAAGCTTTTATAGTTTCCAAAAATTTAATGACTAGTTGTTCCTTAATATCTGAAGGATTTTTGGGAAAAGTGTTTGTCGAATAAAGCTGCTTTTTGTAATTCTGGGGATAGAAACCCCATCAAAAGCAACTAATTGAGCAATCGCTTTACTCATCGACGGACACCGCTGATTTGAACACATCTTTTATGCACAGGACTACTTGTACCTGACTCTGGCTGTTTTCTTTTCAAAGAATGTATGAGATTGAAATGTCGATGAAGACCATTTGTTGCAGAGGCAGATCCTTTACATAATATCGTTTTACCACAAATATAGCAGTTTGATGCATCCTTATTGTTTTTGGTAAAATGTTTCTAAGCATCATCGAATTGATTTGGGTTGTTCATTTTAATGGTTATTTGAATTTGATGTAAATGGCTAAATTTTTAAGAAAAACTTAAAAAACGGCTAGTTACGTCAAATATTTTTATTATCTCAATAATTTTCTTGAAAAATTTTTGTTTTTCTGATTATTTTGCATTTCACACAAAATGTCAAACTATTTAGAAAGCAGTGGTACATAAATCTACCTTACCGTAATTTTAGTTCTCTTTTGTTCCGTACAGCGCAAACATTTATAGCTTGGATTGTTTTTAATAAATACGACGTTTGATTTTTAAAATAAAGGAAATATTTTTTTCTCGAGAAAAATAAAAATTTTCTCGAGAAATTGAGATTAGATTTTTGTTAAATTTCTCGAGAAATTCTCGAGAAATATTTCTCGAGAAGAAACACTACCCAGGTCATTGAAACAATAATAACCATTAAAATACAGGTTTTTCAAGTAACCTAAAGCCAGATAATAATGCTGATAAATTGGAATAGTACACTGAAAAAAATAATTTGGTATCTTAGTGGTGCTGAGGGAGGAACTCTATTTAGTCAACGGTAGCACCCTCAATCTTCAATCTTAGTTATGGAATATTCCTTCACATGGATGAGAGCATGCTATTGCTATAACTCGAAGACATGAGCTTACAAACTCAATATGTGGGCTTCAATCATTGGGAATCAAACAATAGGCCACTAGCACTAGCGCTATAGTCAATCCAATTCAAGTTTTGTTTCTACAAATGTGAAGAAAAATGTTGTCTTTTTACCTCTTATTTTATATTTAAGGTAGATTTCATATAAAAATCTACCTATGGCAACGTGCTTGATCTCGGAATTTCGGAAAAATTTTGGTGCCAAACGACTATATATGATAAGCGAAGTTGGAAAATCAAAATAAAAACAAAAATTATATTTATATATATATATATATATATATATATATATATATATATATATATATATATATATATATATATATATATATATATATATATATATATATATCCCAAGTAACAATTGTTAGAGCTAAAAGAAGCAATCTGCTCCATTACAGTTCTTTAAATTAAAATAATTATTCTGATAGCTCTTAAACGTAATTAAAAGCGATTCTGAGCTTTAAACAAAATTGACACTGCTCTAATTCATTGTCGTCTAACACTTCCAGCTCTTTTTGCTTGTAGAGCATTTAGCTTTATTAATGAGCTCTATAACCACTTTTAGAGCTTAAATATATTGTTTTATAGAGCATGCTATATATTAGAATAAATAACTTCCATGAGCATAAAATTATCTCGTATAAGAGCTACATTAAAGTATATTTAGAGCACATTGGTCTATCATTTAAGTGCTTTAATAAAAGGTTGTTTTACACACATTTAATGCTGTTGGTAGTTGCTTTTTCCTTATTTAGAGCTAATCGATAATTTTAATACAATTTAAGAGCCCAAATATTATTCTACCATGTCATAAATCACTTTTTTACTTTTAATTCACCATTTTAGCATAATCACACATTGAAAAATTAAATCAATATAATGTTACTTACAATATATTATAAATCATATATTCAATTCATATACATATATTTAATTCATATACGATTATATTTCTAATCGTTTTTTGTACAAATTTAGTTAAAATAAAAATACACAATTTCAATATATTACAGAAATAATATATATGATAAATTCCAATTATTTTAAATATAAATAAATATAAAAAAAAATTAAATTATTTTAAATATGTTTGTGTTTAAATTTGTTATGTGTTCTCTGGCTTAATTTGTACAACGGCTTCACTTTCTATTTCGCTAAATGATCATATATGTAAATTATATATATTCGACCACAACAAAAAGAAATTTTAAAATTCTTTCCTTGTGCTTAGAGATCTGTATTAATCGATTTCGAGTAATTTTCCTTATCTTACCTTGTGCTTAAGAGATCCGTATTAATCGATTTCGAGTAATTTTCCTTGTCTATTTCGAAAATTTCGACATTTAATGTGTAACTTTTACAAGTTTTGCGTCGACATCGTTTCGATAATTTACGAATTTGTTTTGTATCTTGGCTTCAAAATCGAGTTGAATTCCGAAGTAAACTTTTGAAAATTTTTTGGGTAGCACTAAGCGAAAAACTTTCATCGGCATTAGTAATTATTTTGGAATAGCATACTATAATGTTTTTAAATGACAGAAATGGCATTTTTTTCATCCTCCTTAGACGTTGAAGCACCAGTACAAGAGTATTCCGTTAAGAGGCATCGTTCAGAAATCGTGTCTATAAGCTCATAGCAGCATGTCTACCTATCTCCAAACCGAACGCCTCCTTTGCCAACTATATATGCCATTTGGGAAACCTAAAAATATATTTTTGTATTTATCTCTGCATATTGATATATAACTTAATTTCATATTACCACATCCGCCATGTATTTTTCACATTTTATGGCGTTGTTGATATCATTAGCATTGTGGTAATTAGAAATTTTGTGAAAAGCAGTGTAATGAAGCGCTTTCTCATTGGCGAACCAATGAGAAGGACATAGCAGGAAGCGTACCTAGCGAGATTGATTTTCAAGCCCCAAACTAGCTTCAGTCCATGGGAACGATAAAGTAACCCTGCTACTTCAGCACAAATACAGACATGTACGCTATTCACGAAAATTTGCAGAAATGGAAAGAAATACAAGTGGAAAAACGAAGACTCTGGCGACCCCATTGGCGAAAGACCCACGATCAACACGTCCAACCCCTCCACAATCACTCTCAGACGCTCACACACTCACACTTCACGCATACTATCGTTCGCCCACACATTCACACTTCACACATACCAACATTCACCCGGACATTCAATCACTGACTCGCCCTCTCACACACATTCCCACTTCTACATTAGACAGCAAAAAAAAATAAAGGTAATAAAACAAGTCCACTCACCCCATGATTAATCCTCCAGTCGTCCAAGTCCTTCGGCCTTAGCCCTCCATCAGTGATGATTCATCCAACAGGTATGGTATTACAAAAATAAATGTACGGATAATCCACTGGTGCGTGGTCAGTTCGGCAGCAATAGCAAACCAGTTGGTGTAAATATGGAGTTGAAAATATGACAGTATCAGCAAAAATTGTATATAAATAATCAGTTGCAATATTCCGAAATTTTGTAAAAATGCTGCGTTGAAAATACGATAATATCAGCAAAAATTGTATATAAATAATCAGTTGCAATATTCCAAAATTTTGTAAAAATGCTGCGTTGAAAATACGATAATATCAGCAAAAATTGTATATAAATAATCAGTTGCAATATTCCAAAATATTGTAAAAATGTTGCGTTGAAAATTACGATAATATCAGCAAAAATTTTATATAAATAATCAGTTGAAATATCCCAAAATATGGTAAAAATTGTTGCGTTGAAAATACGATAATATCAGCAAAAATTGTATATAAATAATCAGTTGCAATATTCCAAAATTTTGTAAAAATGCTGCGTTGAAAATACGATAATATCAGCAAAAATTGTATATAAATAATCAGTTGCAATATTCCAAAATATTGTAAAAATGTTGCGTTGAAAATTACGATAATATCAGCAAAAATTTTATATAAATAATCAGTTGAAATATCCCAAAATATGGCAAAAATTGTTGCGTTGAAAATACGATAATATCAGCAAAAATTGTATATAAATAATCAGTTGAAATATCCCAAAATATTGTAAAAATGTTGCGTTGAAAAGGCGATAATATCAGCAAAAATTGTATATAAATAATCAGTTGAAATATCCCAAAATATTGTAAAAATTGTTGCGTTGAAAATACGATAATATCAGCAAAAATTGTGTATAAATAATCAGTTGAAATATCCCAAAATATTGCAAAAATGTTGCTTTGATAATACGGTAATATCAGCCAAAAATTGTATATAAATAATCAGTTGTAATAGCCAAAATTTGGTAGCAATGTTGTGTTGAAAATACGATAGTATCAGCAAAAACGGTATATAAATAATGCGTTGCTATACGGTGATAATGTTCAAAACTTGGTAGAAATGTTGTGTTGAAAATACGGTAGTAACAACAAATATTGCATGTAAATGATACGTTACAATGCGGTGATAACATCCAAAACTTGGTACAAATGTGGCGTTGAAAATACGGTAGAATCAGCAAAAATGGTATACGAATAACGGTGATATGATAATTGATAATACGGTGATAACAGCCAAAATTTTGTAAAACAAAAAAAAATGTTGCGTTGAAAATACGGTAGACTCAGCAAAAATTGTATACGAATATTAAGTTGAAATATGTCAAACATACGGCAACAATAGCAAAATTTTGACGCAAATGCTGCGCTGAACCAAGTAGTAATAGCCCAAAACTTGATATAAAATGATGTGTTACCCCGAATATAACATATGACAGCACCAGCCAAAAATTCAATATCTATGTTGCGTTGCAAGGTGTATGAGATCTAGTAGTAATAGCCGAAAATTTGAAACCAAGGTTGCGTTGAAATGGTTAGTAATAGCATAAATTTGATACCAGGTTTCGGTAAAATGTATATTAATAGCATAAATTTGATATCATGTTGTGTTGAAATAATTATTACCAAGCTTAATATTAAGAAAAAATGCATGAATGCAAAATTTTTCCAATAATTTTGTCATTCATGAGAAGAGATCAGTTGCACAAGAGGATGGTTGACCGCAAGGTCATAATTTGTTTATTGCTTGTACGGCACATAACATATAAGTAATTTTTTTTTGTATTTATAAGATTGAAAAACACAAACATATAAATTTTTTTTTTTATTTTTAATTAATTTTTTTATTTGTTTTCTTTGTTAAACGACACAAACATTTATATAATTTTTTTTTCTTTTTAAATTTAACTAAATTTGCACTAGCGGGACAGAACATTTAAAATAATTTATACTAATTGCACTAACACAAATTTAATTTAATTAAAAATGGATTTACTTAATTTTAACTTAAGATTAGATGAAAAAAGCATGAATGCAAAATTTTCATAATTCTGTCATCCATGAGAGATAGTTGCTGCACAAGAGAATGAATAATTTTACAGTGCTCATTATATAGTCAAATTTTTAATCTCGCAATAACTCGAATAAAGTATTTAGATGAGAGATAATTAATTTACATCAGATTTTCAAATTATTGGGAACTTATTATAGTTCACAAAACCGTTTGCTACTTGATAATATTGTACCAAAATAAGGTTGGGATCCCCAATATTTCCGACACATTCATAACACGTATAATTGAATTCAAAATGAATCAAATACAGATTCGATCAATGTTATGATGTTTAGACATTTAATAACTACATTCTGCAATATCAATACAGTGAAGTTCAGATCAATCACGGAAGGATTGTTTAAAGCAAAACACTCATACAAAGACAAATCAAATGTTTAACAAGGCAGAAATAGTAATTCGTTGTATGTTGACGATTGGAAACAAAATACACGTAGCTGTTGTGAGGTTTTGAGAATTTCGTTATTTCATTACGGTTTGTGTTTTGAAACAAAAAAGTTCAAACTCAAGTAGTAAGGCGAGGACAATCGAATGGAAGTATAACGCGCGTCAATTTTAGTGCGTTGCAAGATTAAATTCTGATTAATTTTTAGTGATTATACAGAGGATGATTAAGGAAAATTATTAATTAATTCAAATTAACCAATATTGTGTTATATTAATGAATAAATAATTCAAGGTAATTAGTGCAACCTTCTTTCTCCCATACGTTTGTCCGGCTATTGCAGATTTAGTAGATTTGAGAAATATAAGGAAACTATGGGCTAAGGAAACTACATGAAATATGACTATTGATGACGAAGGGATGAGAATCTATTACAAGTGGTACAGATTAATATAAGGAACAACAACTAAGGAAACTGCGACTGCAATACACTGCGTTCTGACATTATGCCAGACTATCCATTACAGAACAAGTGCTTTTTGGACGAACACCTACGACCAAAAGGCAGTTGAAAAAGGCATAGGCTGGTCGCCAATAGACCTTGTATATACATATTAGCTTGGTGAAGCACCTCGACGTACCACAGATTAGCAATCAATGCGATCAGTATTACAAACTCAGTCTTAGCAGAAACAAAGTAACAAAGTATCTAAAAATATAAAAAAAAACTTTTGGGAGGGGTATCGATAAAATCAGTATTCTACTCTATTGCAAGCGGTGGATAACTAACTTCTTCCAGACCCAATTTCGGGCAGATCTGGGGGTTCCCGAGACTCTAAAGTCACAAAAAAAAAATTTATTCAATCTGCTATAGATCGAAAAGAAAAAAAAACACCATTGGACCGACTCCTTTAATGAAACGTCCGACACAATTTCGTTTTTACGTTATGCAGGCTCGCAACCCACACCTGAACTAACACGAGTCTCATACTTCTCCGACTGAGCTAGCCGGGCCACACTGTTGTACGCTTCCGTCCCAGTGACTCTGAAGGCTGAGAAAAAAAACTGTTCACATAGGTTCAAAGCAACTAATTGAACCACATTCATTACATTCGATCTCGGTATTTTCGCTGGCAAATAGTCTACACCAAAAAAAAATTTTGAAACAAGACCCGAACACCAACGTTGACACACACTCACGGAACTGTGAATTCAAGATGAAACTACCCTCATACTTTGTGGTCGTCGATAATCTTGACTCACAGTGGCGGTGAAGCACGCACGAAAGGTACTATCATACTGACAGAAAAAAAATTATTGCCGATGTTAGGCACGAATGTCCTTGGAGTGATAAACACCTCTACGTTTAGAAGCCAGGTCCTCCAGTTCGTAAGCAGCGCTACCTACCAACCTTATTACTCTGGCTTCAATAAACTTCTGTGCAAGTTTAGCCGATAATTTCTTACCGGCGTCACTCAAAATAAAGTTCCTTCGGAACACCGTATCACCTGGTTTAAACAAAGTTAACCGAGCTCGTAAATTGTATCTTTCAGCACTTTTGACAAATGCTTCGGCAGTTAAATCAAGAATTCGAATTCGAATCTTATTAAGATAATCCGGTCGCAGAATCGTTTCACCTGGCTCAAGAAGACTATTCAGTCGTCTCAGCAGTTCATATGACGAACCATGAGTCACCATAGGTATTCCAAACATTGCGTAATAAGGGGAACATTGAAGTGTTTGATGCAGGGAACAACGTAGTGCACAAGCGATCTCGCTCAAGTGCAGATCCCATTTAGAATGCTCCTCCTTTAAATAGGCTCTAATACCAGATAAAACACTTCTATTCACCCGTTCAGAAGCGTTAGCTTGAGGTGAATATAACGCTAGTAATGAATGTTTCACTCCGTGCTTCGCCAAGAAATCTTCGAATAGTTTAGACTTAAACTGCGTCCCATTATCGGACACAATAACTTCGGCACAACCAAATACGTGAAAGACATTGGTAGCCAATAGATGACAAATTGGTTCAGCAGTTAGTTTCCGTAAGGGAAACAAAAAAGGATATTTCGTAACATGATCCAATACTACAAGAATAGCGATATTCCCGGCCTTTGAACGAGGATAAGGGCCAAGAATATCGATATACAGTCGCTGACCAATTCGTTCTGTTTTCATCTGAGACACCATGGGAGCACGAAGTGGAACATTAGTTGCTTTAATTTCTTTGCAGGTCTTACAATTTCCTATGTACGATTTAACCTGGGTATACATACGAGGCCAATAGTAAAATTTACGAATATTAAACAAGGTTTTCGCTAGACCTCCATGAGATGAGGTAGGAGGATTATGGGCCCTTGCAATACACTCGTCAGTGTATTCCTCAGGTAACCACAATTTCCAAACCTCACCCTCTGAAGGAATATCAAGATCTAGACAAGCCGTTCGTTTATAAACCCGACCAGAAATTACTTTCAGATCAGGCAAAGTACCGTCTGCTTCGGTAACCAGATTTACCAACTCCAAATATCGAGAAGTGTTGAAGAAAGGGGAATTAAGATCTAATTCAGGCACCGGACATAAGTCAGAAATGACGTCAACAGAGTCACGTCTTGATAGAGTGTCTGGAACTATGTTTAAATTTCCTTTTCGGTACTCAATATCAAAGACATAACCCTGCAATTTCAAGCTCCAACGAGCCAATCGACCAGACAGGTCTTTTTGTTGCATTAACCATTTTAATGAGGCATGGTCAGTTATGATCTTAAAGGCCTGGCCCTCGACATACGCTCTAAATTTCTTTACTCCCCGTACGGCGGCTAGACACTCTTTCTCACTAGTGGAGTAATTGCGTTGCGCAGAATTTAGTTTCTTGGACATGTACGCTATGGGATGTTCCATACCGTCCATGTCACACTGTAGTAATACACAACCTATACCGTCATTGCTAGCGTCGCACTGGAGAGTAAAGGGTTTAGTGTAGTCGGGATTTATGAGAACTGGTGCTGATATGAGAGCATTTTTGAGATTTACAAATGCTGTTTCAGCTTCTGGGGTCCATACGAATTTAGTAGAATTTTTCTTCAACAAATCTGATATCGGGGAGGACATAGCAGAGAAATCAGATATAAAACGGCGATAATAACCCGTCATACCCAGGAAACGTCGAATCTGTTTGGACGTACGCGGTGTAGGAAATTCAGAAATAGCTAGAGTTTTATCAGGATCAATTTTCAACGTACCACCTCCCACAACATATCCCAAATATTTCACCTCCGGCAAGAGAAACTTACTTTTTTCCACGTTTATCGTCAAGTTCGCACGTCTAAGACACTGGGAGATATCTTCTAACAGTTTCAGATGGGCCTCAAAGGTATCTGTAACTATTAGAAGATCATCCAAGTATACGAAGACGCACGACTTGAGATGAGGAGGGATTACTTGGTCCATCAATTTAGTCATCGTTTGCGGCGCATTGCACAGTCCGAAAGGCATTCTTACGAACTGGTACAATGGCCGCCCTGGGACCGTAAAAGCAGTTTTCTCTCGGGAGTGTTTTTCCAGAGGTATCTGCCAGAAAGCGTCTTTCAGATCCAAACTGGAAATGAAATTACTCTGTGGCAGACGACTCAAGATTCCATCTATCTGTGGAAGGGGGTAAGCATCCTTTTTAGTGACGGTATTGACCTTTCGGCTATCCAAACAAAGACGATTCTTCCCGGGTTTGCGAATTAAGACCACAGGACTTGACCATGGGCTGTTTGAAACCTCTATAATACCCAGAGACAACATCCTATCCAGTTCTTCTCCCATCAGTCTCTCAATGGCGGGCGATATCGGATAGTGTCGTTGCTTGATGGGAGCTGCAGTCCCCACATCAATAACGTGTTCCAACAAATGTGTTCGACCCAGACCCATTTTTGAAAATGATGGTAGAAGCTGAACAGTGTTTTGTAGACGGGCTTGATCGTCCATAGACAACTCGGATAGCACTGACTCCGTAGTCGGTAATGTAGGTAAATTAAGCAACGGGTTAAATAAGCCAAACGCGTTAAAGAAATCAATACCCAAGTATAGATTCTGTGTCAAAGACGGGATAATGTAGACATCCAAGGTTCTGACTTGGTTCATAAATGAAATCTTGGTTCTTATCAAACCCAAGATCTTCTGCCTTTGGCCATCTGCAGTACGGACTACCGCAGATGAATAAGTCAGAAGGTCTGGGGTTTGCACGATTTCCTTAGCAAAATCACCACCAATTACAGTCAGGGACGCTCCACTATCCAACAGTCCAGTATGTTGTTTACCCAATATTGACACGGTGGCATAAGATCTCACATCGTTGGCCAATTTCACAATAGAGGAAATGGTTTTAGTTTTAAACAAATGACGTTGTTGCCAATAAATACGAGAACGGAGCGCAGAGCGCGATGGAAGTTTCAAAGATGATAATGAATCGACAAATAGGTTTGAGCGTATTTTCAGGTATTCGTTCAATCGTTGTTGGAACGATTTGATTTTGGTCCATAATGGAGGTGGTTCAGTATGAGCGGGTGTTCGTTTCAATAATGTTACATTGATATCATGGGTGGATACCAGTGTATCAGAAGCAGTGTTCAACGGGTGTTCTATAAGAGTGGATGTTGAAGCTCGGCTCAATAGTGTATCGTGTACCAATAAGTTATTGGGATTGGTAGATGAAACATCTGAAGGATCAGGAGACAAATTAAATTTGGTCTTAGATGAATCTAAGACAGGTCTTGGGAGCGAGAAAAGGTGTTGGGATTCTGGCCCCCCCTTCGGTTTCCCTGACAATTTTCACAATTAGGACACAACACATCGTCCTTCCCACATCCCCAACAAAACAATCGCTGTGATTCACGACAATCGTGCCACCGATGACCAGGTCGTTTGCAGTTCCAACAAATAGTTGAACTGGTTATTCGTCTCATATTAGGGGCAGGCTGTATTGCCGCAAGTTCGTTGGATGTAATTGGTAACGATTCAGTTGGCAATTCGTTAATTTGTATTTGTGAAAATTCACGATCTAAATCCACCTCAGACACCGGTCTCGATGGTCTAATGTTATAATCGCGCGGTCTGGTTATTGACTCGGCCCATAATTTTTCGCGGTCACGGCAGAGCTGGCGCAGATGTTCCAGTCCATAGATGGTGACATAAAGTAGCTCCCTTCTAATTTCCAATCGTAAGTTGTTGCGAATCAAGGAGAACAACTCCACATCCGGCATCGGTGCTCGTAGTTTATCGCCTAGTCGATAAATTGATTGTAAGAATTCATCAAACAATTCGGTGGGCCGCTGTTTCCTGGCCCTCATCCGCTCCTTTACCTCTTCGTCCGTCTGCCTGTCTTGAAATTCTATTCGAAGAGCATGACATAAGTCAGTCCAAATAAGCTGTCGGTTCTGGCGAAAATATCTCCAGAACCAATCAGCGGCACGATCTGTGAACAACAGGTACAGACAGCGGGTGACAACAGTAAAATCGTTATTTAAACACATCTCTGTCAGCCGCTCTATTCTGAAGATGAACGCTTCAACATCCAGACCATCGGGTCTGCCTGAGAACGTAACGTTCCAATTTCTAACTGTGGTAGAGTGCTGATCGAGATGTGTTCGTAATCTAGCCGGAGCAAGAGCAGGAGGAGGTTCAGCAAACATTGGTGGTACCGGTACGTTATTCCGTACATACGCATTTACTGGTGTATAATTTCCGGAATGAACCGATTGATGTCTCGGGGTGGTGGGCGAGATTACATTATGCGCTAGGGGTAGTAACACTTCAGGTGCTGGAGCACGTGATTGCATCATTGAGTGATTAATTCTCGAAATTTCCTGATCGATGTGAGCATTTACTGCTTCCTGAAAACCTTGATCTTCCGCTGCAGCGGCACCATATATGGGAGATCGTTGAGCTATATTCACTCGCACTTCATCGGCGAGTCGAGATGGTGGAAGACGGTTTGCCAAAGGCGTGGACGAGGGCTGATTTCCGGTACTGGAACGACGTTGCCAACCTGCGGTAACAGATCGAGTCACAGGTCGCGGTGGGGGTGGCACTATTGTATAATTATTTTTATCTATCCCTCGAGGCAACCTCTGTAATTCTGCACGCTCACAAGCGGCTCGACAAATTGGGCAGGAGTGATTCTGCAACAACCAGTCGTTGAGGCAGATGTCATGAAAGAGATGGTTACACCGAGTGAGAAGTTTTACGTCGGCCGGCACTATTTCGTGTTGACAAACAGCACAAGAGCTGGACCTATCCAGAACGTCAATCTTATCAGTGGCAGACATTATGAATACTCAAACCGCCGCACAGGACCAGATCAATAAATGCACGTATATGGAGAGCGAAACGAAAATTATTACACTATCGATGTGAACGTTGAATCCAAATAAACAATTTAATTATCAACAGAAAAGATTATTTTATTCCAATATTTGAGTATTTTGAATATTTTAAAGCAGAATTTTAAAAAAAAATTATATGGAAATTTAGCGATTCAAACCTCAAACAGCTGCGCAATGTCTGACCAATTCGTCAATTATATTAAATAAGATTTATTATTGTCTTGATATTATTTCACTACTATTTACAATTGTTTTCCAAGATGCTGAAATATGAACAGAACAAAAATAAACGGTGAGATTGGAGAGAAAGTAAGTATACTACAAATATGGCAGAAGATGGCAATTATGAAAATTTTCCAGACCCAATTCCGGGCAGATCTGGGGGTTCCCGGACTCGAATCTAAGTGAAGAAAAAAAAAAAAAAAGGCAAACTAAGAAAATAGAATGCTTCGTCTGACTTTCTCACTTACGACAAAGCGAACAAAACAATGGACCTTGGAGATTAAATCGGTATTCTAAGGCTATGGAGACACAAAGTGGATTGATAAATACAAATTTCGGACTCAATTGGGGCTGGGCAAATCCGACGATCCCAGGAACGATGATGTCAAGCTAAAGAAAGTTTACTGGTTTTAACGGATAGCAGTTTAATCTGGTGATCAAACAAACGCGAAAAATGAAGTGCGAGAAAAAAAAAACGAGTAAGCTATACTATTATTGACGATGTAAGTGGAGAACAAAATTTATGAATCAACCTGCGGGAAAATTACGATACTACACTATTGTAGGCGGTGGAATAAACAAAAATTTCCGAATCGATTTCGGACGACTCTGGAGTTCCCAGAACTCGAAAATAAAAAAAAAACAGTGCGGCAAGCCTACCGGTTCGGCAAGAAAATACTTAAAATTAACAAAAAAAAATTTAGAAATTTTAACTAGGTGCTTAAAACTAACATGCAATGAACAATTGTAATAAAAAAAATATAATAGTAAACCTAATGGCTAATATTAATTTGCTGCTCCGGGCTGACTTCCACGTTGGTAAGTATATTCCAGGTTGCTTGGCAATTCTTGATTTATTTATTTGGTCTTCTTTTGTCTATTCTTTATATTTCTTGTTTGTTTTCGTTGTATACTATTTTTATTTATTTATTATTTTTGGTTGGATCTAAAATTGATGAAACGAAACGGATTAGTGTCTGATATTATCAGCGGCTATTTAATTATTTATTCAATTATTTATTTAATTGTTTAGTTATTTTCTATTTATTCGTTTATTCGTATTAATAACAACGGACAGAGGACGGACGGACCAATCAAGGGTTATTCATCACACTGGGGTTGGAAGTGGTGATCGCCGGTCTTTCCTTAATAATTTGTTGTTTTTATATTGTGGTGGGACCAAAGAAAAAGTTAAAATTACCTACGTTAAAGGATGGGAAAAGGTAGGGGAAAGGGAGCAGGAAGGGAGGTATAAGGAAGGGAATTGATAGGGTGGGAAAGGAGTGAGATTGGGTAAGAGCTGGTAGTGTCTCACACAGCGGACGAGTGTTGATGGGGTGGTCAGAAGATAAATCCTCTGAACCACCATTCAATCAACAACACTCGCCAACTGCGATCCACACCACCAACTCATACGGAAGGTGCTATGGTCTGAGCTAATCCAATTAACTCACGACATGAAGGCTGGGCGAACATCTTCCCTCAGCAGTTGATATCAAACTGCTTTAGAAGATGTTCCCCAGTATCATTCGCGAGAACCGGACCACCCAGACCATAGGGTGCTAACGCTCCAGGGAGGGGACTCTAACGTTATGGAGTCGTTAGCCCAGCTATGAATCTCGCTGTCACAGCGAACCCAGAGCATAACCAGATGACCAGGATGGATGTGATAGGCGTATACACCATTTCACAAATATCTAATCCTGGCATCTGGTCACCTCTGGCATTCTCTGTGCCAGTAAGAAACCCAGCCGTTACTAGGGTCCGTGGGTTTGTAAGGCCCATTGAGAATGATCCCGTAGAGTCATTCTCACCCTTGCGTTTCATAGAAAAATAGAAAGGAGAAACATTGCTGGAGGCGTGGGGACGCAAAACCCCATCGAAGAAAAGTCTAAGGAATCTAAGACCTCCTTCGCTCCTGCGCGTTTGAAGCAGGGAACTGCTTCCACGCCGCCAGAGTCTTTAACTATTATATGGTGGATAATGAAATTGAATTTGACGAAGAAAAATTTTAAAAAAAAATTTTCCAAGTTTTTTGAAAATGTGGAGGGACTCCTCCAGAGTCCTACATTGCTGTAGGGACCCTTAGAGAAGCCCCACGTTGGGCGCCAATTTGTAATGAAGCGCTTTCTCATTGGCGAACCAATGAGAAGGACATAGCAGGAAGCGTACCTAGCGAGATTGATTTTCAAGCCCCAAACTAGCTTCAGTCCATGGGAACGATAAAGTAACCCTGCTACTTCAGCACAAATACAGACATGTACGCTATTCACGAAAATTTGCAGAAATGGAAAGAAATACAAGTGGAAAAACGAAGACTCTGGCGACCCCATTGGCGAAAGACCCACGATCAACACGTCCAACCCCTCCACAATCACTCTCAGACGCTCACACACTCACACTTCACGCATACTATCGTTCGCCCACACATTCACACTTCACACATACCAACATTCACCCGGACATTCAATCACTGACTCGCCCTCTCACACACATTCCCACTTCTACATTAGACAGCAAAAAAAAATAAAGGTAATAAAACAAGTCCACTCACCCCATGATTAATCCTCCAGTCGTCCAAGTCCTTCGGCCTTAGCCCTCCATCAGTGATGATTCATCCAACAGGTATGGTATTACAAAAATAAATGTACGGATAATCCACTGGTGCGTGGTCAGTTCGGCAGCAATAGCAAACCAGTTGGTGTAAATATGGAGTTGAAAATATGACAGTATCAGCAAAAATTGTATATAAATAATCAGTTGCAATATTCCGAAATTTTGTAAAAATGCTGCGTTGAAAATACGATAATATCAGCAAAAATTGTATATAAATAATCAGTTGCAATATTCCAAAATTTTGTAAAAATGCTGCGTTGAAAATACGATAATATCAGCAAAAATTGTATATAAATAATCAGTTGCAATATTCCAAAATATTGTAAAAATGTTGCGTTGAAAATTACGATAATATCAGCAAAAATTTTATATAAATAATCAGTTGAAATATCCCAAAATATGGTAAAAATTGTTGCGTTGAAAATACGATAATATCAGCAAAAATTGTATATAAATAATCAGTTGCAATATTCCAAAATTTTGTAAAAATGCTGCGTTGAAAATACGATAATATCAGCAAAAATTGTATATAAATAATCAGTTGCAATATTCCAAAATATTGTAAAAATGTTGCGTTGAAAATTACGATAATATCAGCAAAAATTTTATATAAATAATCAGTTGAAATATCCCAAAATATGGCAAAAATTGTTGCGTTGAAAATACGATAATATCAGCAAAAATTGTATATAAATAATCAGTTGAAATATCCCAAAATATTGTAAAAATGTTGCGTTGAAAAGGCGATAATATCAGCAAAAATTGTATATAAATAATCAGTTGAAATATCCCAAAATATTGTAAAAATTGTTGCGTTGAAAATACGATAATATCAGCAAAAATTGTGTATAAATAATCAGTTGAAATATCCCAAAATATTGCAAAAATGTTGCTTTGATAATACGGTAATATCAGCCAAAAATTGTATATAAATAATCAGTTGTAATAGCCAAAATTTGGTAGCAATGTTGTGTTGAAAATACGATAGTATCAGCAAAAACGGTATATAAATAATGCGTTGCTATACGGTGATAATGTTCAAAACTTGGTAGAAATGTTGTGTTGAAAATACGGTAGTAACAACAAATATTGCATGTAAATGATACGTTACAATGCGGTGATAACATCCAAAACTTGGTACAAATGTGGCGTTGAAAATACGGTAGAATCAGCAAAAATGGTATACGAATAACGGTGATATGATAATTGATAATACGGTGATAACAGCCAAAATTTTGTAAAACAAAAAAAAATGTTGCGTTGAAAATACGGTAGACTCAGCAAAAATTGTATACGAATATTAAGTTGAAATATGTCAAACATACGGCAACAATAGCAAAATTTTGACGCAAATGCTGCGCTGAACCAAGTAGTAATAGCCCAAAACTTGATATAAAATGATGTGTTACCCCGAATATAACATATGACAGCACCAGCCAAAAATTCAATATCTATGTTGCGTTGCAAGGTGTATGAGATCTAGTAGTAATAGCCGAAAATTTGAAACCAAGGTTGCGTTGAAATGGTTAGTAATAGCATAAATTTGATACCAGGTTTCGGTAAAATGTATATTAATAGCATAAATTTGATATCATGTTGTGTTGAAATAATTATTACCAAGCTTAATATTAAGAAAAAATGCATGAATGCAAAATTTTTCCAATAATTTTGTCATTCATGAGAAGAGATCAGTTGCACAAGAGGATGGTTGACCGCAAGGTCATAATTTGTTTATTGCTTGTACGGCACATAACATATAAGTAATTTTTTTTTGTATTTATAAGATTGAAAAACACAAACATATAAATTTTTTTTTTTATTTTTAATTAATTTTTTTATTTGTTTTCTTTGTTAAACGACACAAACATTTATATAATTTTTTTTTCTTTTTAAATTTAACTAAATTTGCACTAGCGGGACAGAACATTTAAAATAATTTATACTAATTGCACTAACACAAATTTAATTTAATTAAAAATGGATTTACTTAATTTTAACTTAAGATTAGATGAAAAAAGCATGAATGCAAAATTTTCATAATTCTGTCATCCATGAGAGATAGTTGCTGCACAAGAGAATGAATAATTTTACAGTGCTCATTATATAGTCAAATTTTTAATCTCGCAATAACTCGAATAAAGTATTTAGATGAGAGATAATTAATTTACATCAGATTTTCAAATTATTGGGAACTTATTATAGTTCACAAAACCGTTTGCTACTTGATAATATTGTACCAAAATAAGGTTGGGATCCCCAATATTTCCGACACATTCATAACACGTATAATTGAATTCAAAATGAATCAAATACAGATTCGATCAATGTTATGATGTTTAGACATTTAATAACTACATTCTGCAATATCAATACAGTGAAGTTCAGATCAATCACGGAAGGATTGTTTAAAGCAAAACACTCATACAAAGACAAATCAAATGTTTAACAAGGCAGAAATAGTAATTCGTTGTATGTTGACGATTGGAAACAAAATACACGTAGCTGTTGTGAGGTTTTGAGAATTTCGTTATTTCATTACGGTTTGTGTTTTGAAACAAAAAAGTTCAAACTCAAGTAGTAAGGCGAGGACAATCGAATGGAAGTATAACGCGCGTCAATTTTAGTGCGTTGCAAGATTAAATTCTGATTAATTTTTAGTGATTATACAGAGGATGATTAAGGAAAATTATTAATTAATTCAAATTAACCAATATTGTGTTATATTAATGAATAAATAATTCAAGGTAATTAGTGCAACCTTCTTTCTCCCATACGTTTGTCCGGCTATTGCAGATTTAGTAGATTTGAGAAATATAAGGAAACTATGGGCTAAGGAAACTACATGAAATATGACTATTGATGACGAAGGGATGAGAATCTATTACAAGTGGTACAGATTAATATAAGGAACAACAACTAAGGAAACTGCGACTGCAATACACTGCGTTCTGACATTATGCCAGACTATCCATTACAGCAGCAGTTAAAAAAACCTGTTGATTTGTCAACAGAGATTGTAATGGAACTCTACTTTTGGAGAATATATTATCAATCTGTGTATATATTTTTGCAAATCCGGTAATCATTTTTCGTTGATTTCTTCCAATAATACTTCTTGATGTTTTGTTTTGTCACTTTGATTTTTTAAAATTCGTTGCAGCATACTGTCAAAATTTAAATTTTCATCCATTGCATTCATAACATAAATGCTTTCCATAGGCGAGAGTGGTTAAACGACATATTTTCTAAAAATGAAATATAAACGTAAATCGATAATCGATAAGTTAAAATTGGTATAATTTATACAATACTTACACTTGAACCTTATTTCACGAAAATGTATTAAATTAACAACAATAATTTTAATTTTGTTAAATCACACAAGATCATTCAATGCATAACACTATTGTTTAAGGTTATGATTTTACTGAGAGCTCTATTAGAAAAAATAAAACGCTGTAAACAACAAAAACATCTAATATAGAGCTTACTGCTCCATTATGTTTGTTTTTTATTTTGTATTTCAGTTTGTTGCGCTGATGAACATAAAAGGGTAATCATATACGGTTGCTTGCTTTATAACAACCTTAAAGAAGAAGCGACCGATTCCTCAATAAAGCAAAAGACTGAATAAAAATATTAAGTGAGATACAATGCTTTTAAAATGCTTAAATAACAACTGTTGCAAGAATCCGTCCATATTAATTCTAAGAAAATATAAAAGAGTCGGCCATATTTGGAATGAAGATAAAATTTGGTTTTATTTTATTTTTTAAAATAATTCATTTAGGCTTAGCTCTTTAATCATGCTAAAATTTCCAAACACTGTTTAAAAAAATTGTAAAATCCCGCTTGTCATTAAAATAAAAAAAATAAATATTTTCAACAACTAGTATCTTTAGGAATAATTATTACATATTTCATGAGTGCATTGAAAATTTGAAAGTATCGTATTAATATGTACGATAAAAAAAAACTGGCACGAATTTTTCACTTTAATTCTCACTTAAAATTCAGTTTATAATTCCAACAGTATTCCATTTTATTTAATAAGTCAAAATATACAAAATATTTTTTGTAAAAAAATCTAATAAAAAATCTAATAAATCTTATTATTCGGATGAATTCGTTTTTAAAATTACGTCGGATATTTTAGGAAATAATTCGAGTTCGTTTTAGAGCAAAATGTTTAAATACAAAAATATGATGGAAACTAGAAAGTTCTATAACGATTGCCACAAACGCTTTTATTTAATTGCTATATAGGGTAATGCGCTTCATAATGGACCTCAGAATTATTCTTAAAGAGCCACCAAAAAAATTAATTTGCTCTATAAACCGCCACTTTTTGCTTTTACTAAGCTCTATAACAGTTCTACGAGTGCTTTTAGAGCAAACGTTAAAGCACGTAGCTCTATAAAACAGCTTTAAGAGCGCTCTTGAAGCATATTTAGAGCAAAACTGTTACTTGGGATATATATATATATACATATATATATATATATATATATATATATATATATATATATATATATATATATATATATATATATATATATATATATATATATATATATATATATATATATATATATATATATATATATATATATATTGTTACGTTTTTCCAACCTTACTTCGAATTGGCCTAACTCACAATTCGATAAACGTAATTCCCAATCTCTTCCTGAGTTCGATCACTGATTAGTAAGCACAAACACCAGGTTTTATTAAGAATTCAACACCTTAATTGTTCCACAACAACAGGAAAACAATACAGCAAACAATATTCCTAACTAGAATATTCTTTGAACAGCTTCAGAAACTCCAACGGTTTATTGTAGAAATTTCCAGTTCACAACGTTGAAAATAATACACAAATTATTTCTATTTAATAACACTTATAACTTTATTTACAAAAACTTTACACAAAAACTAATTTAAAGATCACTTTTATAATTTTTAACTTCACAATCGCAGGTTTAAAATAAACTAATTCCAACTTAACTATCGCAGGTTTAAAATAACACTAATTAAAAACTACAAAAGGTATTTTTCTTATATACCTTCTGCAATACTTCTAGATAATTCGACATCACTTTCCAGAAACCTTGAGAAAACATTAGAATACTCGATTATTTTACGTTATGTTGATTTGATTCATAAAATCGTTTATGTTGACCCTATTTCTAAGAAGAGACAACAACAACAATATTCATTTCATTAACTTATTTGTTGATTTTATTTTCCTGGAAGTGACCGTAATCGTTTAGATCTTTCTGTAATCGTCTAGATTTTTCTGCACTCGTAACATTACCCTCCACTTAAGCCTGTTCGTCCCGAACAGGATCTAGCTCTCTCCTCCAATTATTGAATCCAAAAACATTTTTTTTTCTTTTCCTATTTCCCAGGCTGTTTAGAATTACTTCCGGTTCCTTTCTAAGTACTGGGCCATTACTTTGTTTTATGTCAGCCCACCGTGATGAGTAGGGATTCTCGTTGTTTCTAAAGTGCTTCTTATCATTTCCCTTTGGGAGTTTCACAATGCCATGTCTCCGAACCATTCTCATTTTCAGCTGCGATTCATCCCCGTTTGCAGCTATTTGAACCACCTCTTTTACATCGCTCACTTCGTTATGGGCTTGGACCTGTTTCCTTTTTAACTTTCGGCATTTGTTTAATCGTCTGCGTCGGTTGACGTTTCTTTCCGTCATCTGTTTGGATGATGGTTCCTGATTTTCATCTGCACTGTATAGTGTCTCATCGCTGCCAATAGCTGTTGACTCTGCCTTATTCACAAGTAGTGGCATCTGAACATTATTAACCTTTAGAATCCCACATCCAAAATCGAAGACTAATCCCTTCGCCTTCATGAAGTCCATCCCTAAAATGACTTCATCCATAATGTCTGCCACTAGCACCTCTTGTTGATAGCAGTTGTTTCCCAATTTTATTTCAGCGATTCTTTTACCTTCTATTTCAGCGCATTCTCCAGTTACTGTTTGGAGTTTCAATCCATCTGATGGTTCCAAAACACCGTCAATTAAACCTTTGCGAACGAATGTTCGAGCTGAACCTGTATCCAGTGTCATGAAGCAACTTTTACCTTCAAGTTGTCCATTGATACCCAAGCTTTCACCATTTACCGCAATTCTTGAAATTGGAATGTAGGCTGCATTCTCCTCACTTTTTGGCTTTACAGTTGCACCTTCAACAGGCTTCCGTTGAATAGGAGACGAAGATCTATCACGCTTCCTGTTCCAGCAGTCCTGTGAGATATGGCCCGATTTCCTACATATCCAGCACAGGAGTTTTCTACTGCTGTTCCTGAACCCTACGTGCTCCATTTCTTCGGCTCCTCTGTTCTTCACAGAAGACGACAATCTGTCTGCTTCCCCGTTTTTCTTGCACTCCCGTGCCATGTGACCCTCTTCGTCACATACCCAGCATCTGATGTCGCTTCTATCTCTGTGTGCCAAAACTTCCCCTTTGATGTTCCCCTCTACATTCCTTTTTCTGCATCCACCAGATGGCATACACATCCTCTGTACCATCTCATATTGCATTGCGTATGCGACAGTTTCATGGAAAGTCGCCTTAGGTGTAGTCATTACTTTGATTCTGGTTTCTGGATCTCGGATACCATCAATGAAGGCCTCGATCTTCATCTTCTCCATGAAATTCGGTGGAGTATTCGAGTGTGCCAAATGTACAAGGCGTTCTACTGCCGAAGAATAGTCCTGAATGCTTTCTCCATTCCGTTGCAAGCGACCCTTTAACTCGATCCGGTATAGCTCCTTTTTGTGGTCGCTGCCATATTTTCGTTCCAACGCATTCATCACTTCAGCATAACTTTTGCGATCGTTTTCTGGAACTGCCTGTAATGCTTCAGCTGCTTCCCCTTTAAGTGCAACTATCAATGCAGCAAGACGATTTTCGGCGTTCCAAACATTTTGATCTGCTGCAGTCTCGAACTGGAACTTGAAGATGCCGAAAGATGTGGTACCGTCATATGATGGTGGCTTTAGTTTGATATTTGCTGCTTGATGTACCACCTGTGAGGTAACTTTGGTCGTCTCAACATCCTGCAACCGTTTTTCGAAATCATCAACTTTGGAAAGTACCTTTTTGTTTTCGTCATGCACTTTTTGTTCTAATTCTTGGATATCGTTTTGAATCTTCTCGACTTTTCCATCGAATGCCGTTGACATTTGTAGAAGTTTCTCATCCAAATGTTGATGTATTCCAATTTTCAACTCGTTTATTTGCTGGTTCATCTCATCTTTATTTGCAGCAAGTGTTGCAGTAATCTCTTCTTTATTAACAGCCATGTTATTGTTGACTGTTTCTAGCTGTTGATTGATGTTGCTACTTTGTTGATCAAATTTTTGATTCAGCTCGTCTTTATTGGCAACCATATTAGCGTTTACGGCAGCCAATTGCTGATTCTGTTGACTGATGTTCAAACTCATCTGTTGCATCATAGCCAATAACTGCATAAAATCGCAGTTTCCAGATGGTAATGTTGTTGTTGTTTCTGCAACAAAACTTTTCTCCTCATCAGCTACCACTAGATCATTATTTGTACTAATCACTCCAAACTGGTAACTTTCCATGTCCATTCCATTGGCTTCCATTTCTTGTCGAAGCCGTAGCATTAATTCAGTTTTGTTTCCACTTGTTGACAATCCACGTTGTTCTAGTTCTTTCTTTAACTCAAGAACCTTCAAATCACTTAATAAAACCATTATTAACAGCTAACTAATCCGCCGATGTCACCAATGTTACGTTTTTCCAACCTTACTTCGAATTGGCCTAACTCACAATTCGATAAACGTAATTCCCAATCTCTTCCTGAGTTCGATCACTGATTAGTAAGCACAAACACCAGGTTTTATTAAGAATTCAACACCTTAATTGTTCCACAACAACAGGAAAACAATACAGCAAACAATATTCCTAACTAGAATATTCTTTGAACAGCTTCAGAAACTCCAACGGTTTATTGTAGAAATTTCCAGTTCACAACGTTGAAAATAATACACAAATTATTTCTATTTAATAACACTTATAACTTTATTTACAAAAACTTTACACAAAAACTAATTTAAAGATCACTTTTATAATTTTTAACTTCACAATCGCAGGTTTAAAATAAACTAATTCCAACTTAACTATCGCAGGTTTAAAATAACACTAATTAAAAACTACAAAAGGTATTTTTCTTATATACCTTCTGCAATACTTCTAGATAATTCGACATCACTTTCCAGAAACCTTGAGAAAACATTAGAATACTCGATTATTTTACGTTATGTTGATTTGATTCATAAAATCGTTTATGTTGACCCTATTTCTAAGAAGAGACAACAACAACAATATTCATTTCATTAACTTATTTGTTGATTTTATTTTCCTGGAAGTGACCGTAATCGTTTAGATCTTTCTGTAATCGTCTAGATTTTTCTGCACTCGTAACAATATATATATATATATATATATATATATATATATATATATATATATATATATATATATATATATATATATATATATATATATATATATATATATATATATATATATATATATATATATATATATATATGATTAAAAAAATTTTTGTTTTCTTTGGTATATAGCCCTATATTTTATATTGTTTTAATTTTCTATTCTAAACATTTAACGTTTCGTTGGCATTCCCAACATTTTCAAAAATCTATAAATTAACAAATAATATAATAAAATTATTTTTCTTAAAGATTACGTATAAAAACTTTTTTATACAAAAACATCAAATTTTTATATACCTTTTTCTTTTCCTTATTTGACACAATACATTAAAACATTTTACAAAAATAAATTAATAAAAGCACTATTATTTTAAAACTTAAACGGAAAAATAAACACTATTTATAAGTTTAGTCAAAAAAAAAAATTTTTCTAAAAATCTATAAAAATTACGCTAAAAATTTCCATCAAATGGCTAATAAGTAATAACATAAAACAACAATTTGAAACCGGAACTACTTTTTTTAAAAAAAAACAATAATTATTAATAAATAAGAAGGAGAAAAATGATTGTTGCCAAAAACCGGATAACTTATTTTTTAAAATTACAAACCAAACAAGTTAAAAAAAAAATTATATAACAAACTAGCATAATAATAAGGACGCACGAATCGATGAATACCATTTGTTGTTTGTGAATGTTAATCCAATTTTTCGTTTCTTATATCAGGTTATCATAAAAGTTCTGGAGATATTCTGAATCTTTCTGAATATTGATTGATTTATGTGTTTTTTGACTTTTTCTTATCAAAATCATTTCCATGATTCTGCGTTTATGATAACTTGGTTCTTTAGCAAGAATTTTTACATTGTCTTTCAGAGAAATTTGATGTTTGGTATTCCTCAGATGTGTAGAGAGTGCACTTTTCGATACTGCGGGATCATTGTTGTTGGAACCGTTAATGTGTTCACCTATTCGTTTCCTTAAATACTGATTTGTATTACCCACGTATTCTGACAAGCATGAGCAAGTGACTTGGTACACTAGATTGGATTGTTGATCTAAAGGGACTTTATCTTTAAGGTTTGAGAAGAGTGTCTCCAAAGATAGATTTGATCTTCCCACTGTCTTTATGTTGTATCGACTCAACAATGCACGTATTTTTTCGAATAGGTGTTTAATATATGGTAACGATACATATCTTTCCGCTGGATCTCTTATCCTTCTGTTTTCTTGACCCTGGGTGTGTTTAAAAATGTTGCCTTTAATTGTTTTTTTAACCAAAACTTTGGGATATCCATTATTTGTCAAAGTATTCACCAAAAGTTTGAAGTTCTCATTATGAAAACGTTCATCGGACAGTTTAATTATTTTGTCACACAGAATGTTAATTGTGTTGATCTTGTAGTTATGTGGTAACCAAGATTTATATTTTAAGTATCGGCCTGACAACGTTTAAGTATCGGCCTGATCAACACAATTAACATTCTGTGTGACAAAATAATTAAACTGTCCGATGAACGTTTTCATAATGAGAACTTCAAACTTTTGGTGAATACTTTGACAAATAATGGATATCCCAAAGTTTTGGTTAAAAAAACAATTAAAGGCAACATTTTTAAACACACCCAGGGTCAAGAAAACAGAAGGATAAGAGATCCAGCGGAAAGATATGTATCGTTACCATATATTAAACACCTATTCGAAAAAATACGTGCATTGTTGAGTCGATACAACATAAAGACAGTGGGAAGATCAAATCTATCTTTGGAGACACTCTTCTCAAACCTTAAAGATAAAGTCCCTTTAGATCAACAATCCAATCTAGTGTACCAAGTCACTTGCTCATGCTTGTCAGAATACGTGGGTAATACAAATCAGTATTTAAGGAAACGAACAGGTGAACACATTAACGGTTCCAACAACAATGATCCCGCAGTATCGAAAAGTGCACTCTCTACACATCTGAGGAATACCAAACATCAAATTTCTCTGAAAGACAATGTAAAAATTCTTGCTAAAGAACCAAGTTATCATAAACGCAGAATCATGGAAATGATTTTGATAAGAAAAAGTCAAAAAACACATAAATCAATCAATATTCAGAAAGATTCAGAATATCTCCAGAACTTTTATGATAACCTGATATAAGAAACGAAAAATTGGATTAACATTCACAAACAACAAATGGTATTCATCGATTCGTGCGTCCTTATTATTATGCTAGTTTGTTATATAATTTTTTTTTTAACTTGTTTGGTTTGTAATTTTAAAAAATAAGTTATCCGGTTTTTGGCAACAATCATTTTTCTCCTTCTTATTTATTAATAATTATTGTTTTTTTTTAAAAAAAGTAGTTCCGGTTTCAAATTGTTGTTTTATGTTATTACTTATTAGCCATTTGATGGAAATTTTTAGCGTAATTTTTATAGATTTTTAGAAAAATTTTTTTTTTTGACTAAACTTATAAATAGTGTTTATTTTTCCGTTTAAGTTTTAAAATAATAGTGCTTTTATTAATTTATTTTTGTAAAATGTTTTAATGTATTGTGTCAAATAAGGAAAAGAAAAAGGTATATAAAAATTTGATGTTTTTGTATAAAAAAGTTTTTATACGTAATCTTTAAGAAAAATAATTTTATTATATTATTTGTTAATTTATAGATTTTTGAAAATGTTGGGAATGCCAACGAAACGTTAAATGTTTAGAATAGAAAATTAAAACAATATAAAATATAGGGCTATATACCAAAGAAAACAAAAATTTTTTTAATCAAATTAAAAAACGCCCAAGAAATCCAACAACCACATATATATATATATATATATATATATATATATATATATATATATATATATATATATATATATATATATATATATATATATATATATATATATATATATATATATATATATATATATATATATATTGTAATAAACTTCGTCCATAATGGGTTAATTTAATTTTAAATAACCAATACGTTCCGCCTAAATGTTTTCTACATTCTATGGCATAGATAAATTAAAAGTTAACTCCCTTTAACTAATACAAGTTGCATAAATTAATGTAAATTAAATTTGTTTACATCAATGAGTTAAAAGGAGGAGTGGCCTATTGTTTCTAGAAACAACTACAGTGAGTACCAGAATATTCTGCTTATTTGTTTTTGAATATAAATAAGCGAACAAAAATATCAGATAGTCAGTTTTACTTTTGCAATTAAAAGTATTTATAAATATTCGCAAGTTTAAGGAATAATCGGTGGTACTTGAGCCTGGGTACTAATAGTGAAAGAATCTGAACTTAGTGGAATAGTAAATACAGATTTTACGATTCCGAATATTATTGATTCAAATTGTGGAAAAGCGGTGAAGTTTATTGTACATAAATTGGAGACCCTGGAATTTATTGTAAGGAAAAACGGAAGCTGCTGTAATTTGTTGACAAATAAAGTTTGAGATTCTGTTAACCAAAGATCTGTCTTTTACTGTCGTATTTGCTCAACAGTCAAAAAGGACCAACGAAGAGTCGTTACAGTGGTGTCAGAAGTGGGATTATTGAAACAATGGTCAAGACAGTAAATATTAGTGATCTCAGCCAGACCCAGCTGAAGGATGAGTTGAAGAAAAGGAATGCTCCAATCCAGGGAACGAAGGCAGAACTTGCATTTCGACTGCGTAAAGTTTTAGAAGAAGCAGGCCAAGGCACAGAGGTCATAGAGGTAGAGCCAGAGGAAGCTCTGGTCCAGAATGCCCCAGCAATTGATCCGATGATGATGTTGATGAAAGAAATTATGGCACAGCAACAACAACAATTTGCTGATATGATGGCCAAACAAGGAAACAATCTGATGGCCCGACAAGAGAAACTGGCAGCAGAACAAAAAGTAGAGCAACAACAACAACTTGCTGATATGATGGCTCGACTAGAGAAACAGGCAGCAGAACAAAAAGTTCTAGCAGCAGAACAAAAAGTAGAGCAGCGACAACAATTTGCTGATATGATGGCAAAGCAAGAAAGTCTACGTGAAGTAATCGAGTCACGTATATCCAGTGCAGAGGGTAAAATCAACAACATGGAAAGGGAGCTGCGGAAAGTTACCGAAGAACATGGAGAGAAATTACGCAATCTTTCGAGTGAATTCCGTCAAGAAATAGCACAATTGAAGTCAGGTAACATGACCATTCCATCAACTACTTCAGCTCCAGCTAGAGTGAAAATACCCACATTTGATGGATCTACATCGTATCAGATATTTAAGATGCAATTTGAGATAGCAACAACTGGGGTTGATCACCAGCAAAAAGCAAATGCGCTTATATTGGCATTGAAGGGACCTGCTGCTGAAATTTTGCAGACACTATCAGCGACAGAGCGTGATTACAGCAAGATTATGGAGGCCTTAGAAGTAAGATATGGGGAAAGTCATATGCAAGCTCTCCATCGCATGCAGCTCAAAACACGGAAACAAGGAGTCAGCGAAACTTTGCAAGAATTAGAGGCTGACATTGTGAGACTGGTAAATCTGTCATATCCGAACTATAACGCTGAGCATCGAGATGAGCTGGCAGCTGATACATTTATCAATGCTCTTCGAGATATACAAATGAGAAATCAGCTGTATCTAAGTGGAAAGAAACTACCCGCGGAAGTCTTAGCATTGGCCCTGCAGATGGAAGCTGGAAAAAGAGCGTATGGCTCAGATAGAGTACGTCAGATGGAAGTTGCTGAAGAACCTCTAAAAGCAGCGCTTGAGGAAGTGATCATGCGTGTCAAAAGTCTGGGAGATAAGCCTGAACGAAATCAACGAAGAAGATCTAGCAGAGTAAGATGCTGGAATTGTGGGCAGTTAGGGCACATCAGACGGGAATGCAAAACACGAGTAGCAGCAAAAGAAGGAGTAGTTCCAGTCCAGTTGATGAACCTCTCAAACAAGCAAGTGGATGTCAAAAAGAAAAGGGATTTCCGCGGTTCACACCAGAAGGGAAGGATACATTGTAACGCTGATAATCTTTCAAGAAGACCCTGTATTGAGGAGCGCAAGCCATGTAGCAGAACTGAGAGAAAAGAGGCAATGACAGTGAAGCAAATTAAGTTCCAAACTCCTGAAGACTGGTGTACCGCAGCAATTAAAAGAGAGCAACTAGAAGATCCAGCAACGGCTCCAATATTGAAATGGAAAACCGAGGGAAGGCGACCGGAGTGGAAAGAGGTAGCACCTTTAAGTACGGAGGTGGAATGCTACTGGGCGCAATGGGACTCACTATTGATTGGCAACGGGATACTAAAAAGGAAATGGGAGTCCGCTGATGGAAAGAAAGTGTTAGAGCAACTGGTGCTGCCATCAAGTCGAGTAGAAGAGGTACTGGGAAAGCTGCATGGAAGTATTTCTGGAGGACACCTGGGAATCAATAAAACCCTGGCTAAAGTAAGGGAGAGGTTTTATTGGGTAAGATATCGAACCGACGTAGAGCAATGGTGTCGGCGATGTGATACTTGTGCGGCGAGCAAAGGACCAAAAACTAGAACTCGAGGAGAGATGCAGCAGTACAATGTGGGAGCCCCAATGGAGAGAATTGCTATAGACATCGCGGGGCCATTTTCGGAAACTACAAAAGGTAACAAATACATCATGGTGGTCATTGATTACTTTACAAAATGGGCGGAAGCCTATGCAATACCGAACCAGAAAGCAGTTACGGTCGCTGAAACATTAGTCAATGAATGGGTTTGCAGATATGGAACACCGCTCGAGTTGCATACCGACCAGGGAAGGAATTTCGAATCTCAACTGATGGAAGAGCTGTGCAGAACACTCGGCATTAGAAAAACACGAACTACACCTATGAACCCACAATCGGATGGCATGGTAGAACGATTCAACCGAACCATGGAAGAACATCTGTCAAAGGTAGTAGAAGCCAACCAAAGAAGTTGGGATAAGGATCTTCGTTATTCTTGATGGCCTATCGTAGCGCAGTGCACGATACGACATGTGAAACACCAGCGAATGTCATGTTCGGGAGAGAACTACATCTTCTTAGTGACATTGATTTTGGCATCCCTGGAGGTCTGGTATCTACAAAAACAGATTATGTGGGACAACTAAGGGAGAAGATGAATAAAATCCATCAACAGGTTCGAGACCACATTAAGATTGCCAGTGACAAAATGAAAACCAGGTACGACATAAATGCAAATAGTGGCGGTTTTCAAGAAGGAGAATTGGTATGGCTATACAACCCCAGGAGAACTAAGGGAAGATCACCCAAGCTGCAGCCAGATTGGGAAGGTCCATATAAAATAATCAAACGAATTAATGATGTCATCTACCGCATCCAAAAGGGACCCCGTACCAAGATGAAAGTGATACATCTGCAAAGGTTGGCACCGTACCAAGGTAACAGTACCATTGCAATAGCTGATATTGTTCGGGACGAGCAAAACTAAATGGAGGGCAGTGTAATAAACTTCGTCCAGAATGGGTTAATTTAATTTTAAATAACCAATACGTTCCGCCTAAATGTTTTCTACATTCTATGGCAAAGATGAATTAAAAGTTAACTCCCTTTAACTAATACAAGTTGCATAAATTAATGTAAATTAAATTTGTTTACATCAATGAATTAAAAGGAGGAGTGGCCTATTGTTTCTAGAAACAACTACAGTGAGTACCAGAATATTCTGCTTATTTGTTTTTGAATATAAATAAGCGAACAAAAATATCAGATAGTCAGTTTTACTTTTGCAATTAAAAGTATTTATAAATATTCGCAAGTTTAAGGAATAATCGGTGGTACTTGAGCCTGGGTACTAATAGTGAAAGAATCTGAACTTAGTGGAATAGTAAATACAGATTTTACGATTCCGAATATTATTGATTCAAATTGTGGAAAAGCGGTGAGTTTATTGTACATAAATTGGAGACCCTGGAATTTATTGTAAGGAAAAACGGAAGCTGCTGTAATTTGTTGACAAATAAAGTTTGAGATTCTGTTAACCAAAGATCTGTCTTTTACTGTCGTATTTGCTCAATAATCGAAAAGAACCAACGAAGAGTCGTTACAATATATATATATATATATATATATATATATATATATATATATATATATATATATATATATATATATATATATAATATATATATATATATATATATATATATATATATATATATATATATATATTTATATATATATATATATATATATATATATATATATATATATATATATATATATATATATATATATATATAAATATAAATATATATATATATATATATATATATATATATATATATATATATATATATATATAATATATATATATATATATATATATATATATAGATATATATATATATATATATATATATATATATATATATATATATATATATATATATATATATATATATATATATATATATATATATATATATATATATATATATACATATATTATGCTAATAAAATTATCTTTGGATGTAGCCAATTTTAGGTAGATTTCATATAAAAATCTACCTATTGCAATGTCCGTCATCTTGGAATTTCGAAAAAATTTTGATGCCAAACGACTATATATGTAAAGCGGAGACGTAAAAACAAACAAAAAATTATATATATATATATATATATATATATATATATATATATATATATATATATAAATATATATATATATATATATATATATATATATATATATATATATATATATATATATATATATATATATATATATATATATATATATATATATATATATATATATATATATATATATATATATATATATATATATTTATATATATATATATATATATATATATATATATATATATATATATATATATATATATATATATATATATATATATATATATATATATATATATATATATATATATATATATATATATATATATATATATATATATATATATATATATATATATATATATATATATATATATATTAGACTGGTCGTTAAAAACTAAATTTTCCGAGACGCCCCCCAGAAAAATTCTTTGTGGTCAAAAAACCATAACGGCCTTATTTTTTTTTTTTTTAAGTGAAAAGAACACGTGCCGCAAAATCATCGAAGTTTATTTTTTGATAAAATTGTTAATATCTCATAAAATGTGCAGATATCAAAAAAAATCACATAATCATTTTTGCAGGAAATTTAATTCTCTACAAAAAAGGTCCAAGTCATTTTTTTCCTAAAACCTATATTTCTGATGATATTTTGAAATAAGACTTGAAATTCTTCGAAACTCGTAAAACCAAATGATGAAAATTTCGACGAAAGAGTACTAATTTTGATTTTTTTTGTCACGATTATTTTTTTATACATTTCATTCTATAGCCTAAGAAGAAAATTAGGAGTTTTTCGTCATCTTTATTTTTTATGTTTTTTAAAAATTACGAAAACTTACAAGTTCATTTTCAAAATATCATGAGAACTATACGTTTTCGGGAAAAAATGACTTGGACCTTTTTTGTAGAGAATTAAATTTCCTACAAAAATGGTTATGTGATTTTTTTGACATTTGCATATTTTATGAGATATTTGAAAAAATCTACGAATTTTT
>OY856188.1:0-36673 GCA_963693315.1 Diogma glabrata
AATCATTAGAAATATACACCTGAAATCAATAAAATCAAATACAAACTTTTGTCAAAAAAGGTATTTTTTATATATAAAAGTCCATATAAACCTTTTGTAAAAGGTATATATTTAAGTCATAATATAATATGACTGTATATATATATTACTTATATAACTATTAAGTAATATATAATATATATGATGTATGTCTCAATTTCTCAATCCCTAAATTCCCCTCCCAAAAATCTCAATTTCGAGGAAAAATCAGATAGAAATAAAATACAACTTTTGTCAAAAAAAGGTATTTTATATATATAAAGTCCATAATATTTATATTATGTATAATATATATTACTTATAGTTATATATATTATATGTACATATATATATATATCTATGTTAATATGTCTCAATTTCTCAATCCCTAAATTCCCCTCCCAAAAATCTCAATTTCGAGAAAAATCAGATAGAAATAAAATACAACTTTTGTCAAAAAAAGGTATTTTATATATATAAAGGTCCATAATATATATATTATGTAATATATATATTACTTATATATATATATTTATGTACATATATATATATATATGTATATGTCTCAATTTCTCAATCCCTAAATTCCCCTCCAAAAATCTCAATTTCGAGAAAAATCAGATAGAAATAAAATACAACTTTTGTCAAAAAAAGGTATTTTTATATATAAAAGTCCATAATATATATATTATGTATATATATATTACTTATATATATATATTATGTACATATATATATATATATGTATATGTCTCAATTTCTCAATCCCTAAATTCCCCTCCAAAAATCTCAATTTCGAGAAAAATCAGATAGAAATAAAATACAACTTTTGTCAAAAAAAGGTATTTTATATATAAAAGTCCATAATATATATATTATGTATATATATATTACTTATATATATATATTATGTACATATATATATATATATGTATATGTCTCAATTTCTCAATCCCTAAATTCCCCTCCAAAAATCTCAATTTCGAGAAAAATCAGATAGAAATAAAATACAACTTTTGTCAAAAAAAGGTATTTTATATATAAAAGTCCATAATATATATATTATGTATATATATATTACTTATATATATATATTATGTACATATATATATATATATGTATATGTCTCAATTTCTCAATCCCTAAATTCCCCTCCAAAAATCTCAATTTCGAGAAAAATCAGATAGAAATAAAATACAACTTTTGTCAAAAAAAGGTATTTTATATATAAAAGTCCATAATATATATATTATGTATATATATATTACTTATATATATATATTATGTACATATATATATATATATATGTATATGTCTCAATTTCTCAATCCCTAAATTCCCCTCCAAAAATCTCAATTTCGAGAAAAATCAGATAGAAATAAAATACAACTTTTGTCAAAAAAAGGTATTTTATATATAAAAGTCCATAATATATATATTATGTATATATATATTACTTATATATATATATTATGTACATATATATATATATATGTATATGTCTCAATTTCTCAATCCCTAAATTCCCCTCCAAAAATCTCAATTTCGAGAAAAATCAGATAGAAATAAAATACAACTTTTGTCAAAAAAAGGTATTTTATATATAAAAGTCCATAATATATATATTATGTATATATATATTACTTATATATATATATTATGTACATATATATATATATGTATATGTCTCAATTTCTCAATCCCTAAATTCCCCTCCAAAAATCTCAATTTCGAGAAAAATCAGATAGAAATAAAATACAACTTTTGTCAAAAAAAGGTATTTTATATATAAAAGTCCATAATATATATATTATGTATATATATATTACTTATATATATATATTATGTACATATATATATATATGTATATGTCTCAATTTCTCAATCCCTAAATTCCCCTCCAAAAATCTCAATTTCGAGAAAAATCAGATAGAAATAAAATACAACTTTTGTCAAAAAAAGGTATTTTATATATAAAAGTCCATAATATATATATTATGTATATATATATTACTTATATATATATATTATGTACATATATATATATATGTATATGTCTCAATTTCTCAATCCCTAAATTCCCCTCCAAAAATCTCAATTTCGAGAAAAATCAGATAGAAATAAAATACAACTTTTGTCAAAAAAAGGTATTTTATATATAAAAGTCCATAATATATATATTATGTATATATATATTACTTATATATATATATTATGTACATATATATATATATATGTATATGTCTCAATTTCTCAATCCCTAAATTCCCCTCCAAAAATCTCAATTTCGAGAAAAATCAGATAGAAATAAAATACAACTTTTGTCAAAAAAAGGTATTTTATATATAAAAGTCCATAATATATATATTATGTATATATATATTACTTATATATATATATTATGTACATATATATATATATGTATATGTCTCAATTTCTCAATCCCTAAATTCCCCTCCAAAAATCTCAATTTCGAGAAAAATCAGATAGAAATAAAATACAACTTTTGTCAAAAAAAGGTATTTTATATATAAAAGTCCATAATATATATATTATGTATATATATATTACTTATATATATATATTATGTACATATATATATATATATGTATATGTCTCAATTTCTCAATCCCTAAATTCCCCTCCAAAAATCTCAATTTCGAGAAAAATCAGATAGAAATAAAATACAACTTTTGTCAAAAAAAGGTATTTTATATATAAAAGTCCATAATATATATATTATGTATATATATATTACTTATATATATATATTATGTACATATATATATATATATGTATATGTCTCAATTTCTCAATCCCTAAATTCCCCTCCAAAAATCTCAATTTCGAGAAAAATCAGATAGAAATAAAATACAACTTTTGTCAAAAAAAGGTATTTTATATATAAAAGTCCATAATATATATATTATGTATATATATATTACTTATATATATATATTATGTACATATATATATATATATGTATATGTCTCAATTTCTCAATCCCTAAATTCCCCTCCAAAAATCTCAATTTCGAGAAAAATCAGATAGAAATAAAATACAACTTTTGTCAAAAAAAGGTATTTTATATATAAAAGTCCATAATATATATATTATGTATATATATATTACTTATATATATATATTATGTACATATATATATATATATGTATATGTCTCAATTTCTCAATCCCTAAATTCCCCTCCAAAAATCTCAATTTCGAGAAAAATCAGATAGAAATAAAATACAACTTTTGTCAAAAAAAGGTATTTTATATATAAAAGTCCATAATATATATATTATGTATATATATATTACTTATATATATATATTATGTACATATATATATATATGTATATGTCTCAATTTCTCAATCCCTAAATTCCCCTCCAAAAATCTCAATTTCGAGAAAAATCAGATAGAAATAAAATACAACTTTTGTCAAAAAAAGGTATTTTATATATAAAAGTCCATAATATATATATTATGTATATATATATTACTTATATATATATATTATGTACATATATATATATATATGTATATGTCTCAATTTCTCAATCCCTAAATTCCCCTCCAAAAATCTCAATTTCGAGAAAAATCAGATAGAAATAAAATACAACTTTTGTCAAAAAAAGGTATTTTATATATAAAAGTCCATAATATATATATTATGTATATATATATTACTTATATATATATATTATGTACATATATATATATATGTATATGTCTCAATTTCTCAATCCCTAAATTCCCCTCCAAAAATCTCAATTTCGAGAAAAATCAGATAGAAATAAAATACAACTTTTGTCAAAAAAAGGTATTTTATATATAAAAGTCCATAATATATATATTATGTATATATATATTACTTATATATATATATTATGTACATATATATATATATGTATATGTCTCAATTTCTCAATCCCTAAATTCCCCTCCAAAAATCTCAATTTCGAGAAAAATCAGATAGAAATAAAATACAACTTTTGTCAAAAAAAGGTATTTTATATATAAAAGTCCATAATATATATATTATGTATATATATATTACTTATATATATATATTATGTACATATATATATATATGTATATGTCTCAATTTCTCAATCCCTAAATTCCCCTCCAAAAATCTCAATTTCGAGAAAAATCAGATAGAAATAAAATACAACTTTTGTCAAAAAAAGGTATTTTATATATAAAAGTCCATAATATATATATTATGTATATATATATTACTTATATATATATATTATGTACATATATATATATATGTATATGTCTCAATTTCTCAATCCCTAAATTCCCCTCCAAAAATCTCAATTTCGAGAAAAATCAGATAGAAATAAAATACAACTTTTGTCAAAAAAAGGTATTTTATATATAAAAGTCCATAATATATATATTATGTATATATATATTACTTATATATATATATTATGTACATATATATATATATATGTATATGTCTCAATTTCTCAATCCCTAAATTCCCCTCCAAAAATCTCAATTTCGAGAAAAATCAGATAGAAATAAAATACAACTTTTGTCAAAAAAAGGTATTTTATATATAAAAGTCCATAATATATATATTATGTATATATATATTACTTATATATATATATTATGTACATATATATATATATATGTATATGTCTCAATTTCTCAATCCCTAAATTCCCCTCCAAAAATCTCAATTTCGAGAAAAATCAGATAGAAATAAAATACAACTTTTGTCAAAAAAAGGTATTTTATATATAAAAGTCCATAATATATATATTATGTATATATATATTACTTATATATATATATTATGTACATATATATATATATATGTATATGTCTCAATTTCTCAATCCCTAAATTCCCCTCCAAAAATCTCAATTTCGAGAAAAATCAGATAGAAATAAAATACAACTTTTGTCAAAAAAAGGTATTTTATATATAAAAGTCCATAATATATATATTATGTATATATATATTACTTATATATATATATTATGTACATATATATATATATATGTATATGTCTCAATTTCTCAATCCCTAAATTCCCCTCCAAAAATCTCAATTTCGAGAAAAATCAGATAGAAATAAAATACAACTTTTGTCAAAAAAAGGTATTTTATATATAAAAGTCCATAATATATATATTATGTATATATATATTACTTATATATATATATTATGTACATATATATATATATATGTATATGTCTCAATTTCTCAATCCCTAAATTCCCCTCCAAAAATCTCAATTTCGAGAAAAATCAGATAGAAATAAAATACAACTTTTGTCAAAAAAAGGTATTTTATATATAAAAGTCCATAATATATATATTATGTATATATATATTACTTATATATATATATTATGTACATATATATATATATATGTATATGTCTCAATTTCTCAATCCCTAAATTCCCCTCCAAAAATCTCAATTTCGAGAAAAATCAGATAGAAATAAAATACAACTTTTGTCAAAAAAAGGTATTTTATATATAAAAGTCCATAATATATATATTATGTATATATATATTACTTATATATATATATTATGTACATATATATATATATGTATATGTCTCAATTTCTCAATCCCTAAATTCCCCTCCAAAAATCTCAATTTCGAGAAAAATCAGATAGAAATAAAATACAACTTTTGTCAAAAAAAGGTATTTTATATATAAAAGTCCATAATATATATATTATGTATATATATATTACTTATATATATATATTATGTACATATATATATATATGTATATGTCTCAATTTCTCAATCCCTAAATTCCCCTCCAAAAATCTCAATTTCGAGAAAAATCAGATAGAAATAAAATACAACTTTTGTCAAAAAAAGGTATTTTATATATAAAAGTCCATAATATATATATTATGTATATATATATTACTTATATATATATATTATGTACATATATATATATATGTATATGTCTCAATTTCTCAATCCCTAAATTCCCCTCCAAAAATCTCAATTTCGAGAAAAATCAGATAGAAATAAAATACAACTTTTGTCAAAAAAAGGTATTTTATATATAAAAGTCCATAATATATATATTATGTATATATATATTACTTATATATATATATTATGTACATATATATATATATGTATATGTCTCAATTTCTCAATCCCTAAATTCCCCTCCAAAAATCTCAATTTCGAGAAAAATCAGATAGAAATAAAATACAACTTTTGTCAAAAAAAGGTATTTTATATATAAAAGTCCATAATATATATATTATGTATATATATATTACTTATATATATATATTATGTACATATATATATATATGTATATGTCTCAATTTCTCAATCCCTAAATTCCCCTCCAAAAATCTCAATTTCGAGAAAAATCAGATAGAAATAAAATACAACTTTTGTCAAAAAAAGGTATTTTATATATAAAAGTCCATAATATATATATTATGTATATATATATTACTTATATATATATATTATGTACATATATATATATATTGTATATGTCTCAATTTCTCAATCCCTAAATTCCCCTCCAAAAATCTCAATTTCGAGAAAAATCAGATAGAAATAAAATACAACTTTTGTCAAAAAAAGGTATTTTATATATAAAAGTCCATAATATATATATTATGTATATATATATTACTTATATATATATATTATGTACATATATATATATATGTATATGTCTCAATTTCTCAATCCCTAAATTCCCCTCCAAAAATCTCAATTTCGAGAAAAATCAGATAGAAATAAAATACAACTTTTGTCAAAAAAAGGTATTTTATATATAAAAGTCCATAATATATATATTATGTATATATATATTACTTATATATATATATTATGTACATATATATATATATATGTATATGTCTCAATTTCTCAATCCCTAAATTCCCCTCCAAAAATCTCAATTTCGAGAAAAATCAGATAGAAATAAAATACAACTTTTGTCAAAAAAAGGTATTTTATATATAAAAGTCCATAATATATATATTATGTATATATATATTACTTATATATATATATTATGTACATATATATATATATATGTATATGTCTCAATTTCTCAATCCCTAAATTCCCCTCCAAAAATCTCAATTTCGAGAAAAATCAGATAGAAATAAAATACAACTTTTGTCAAAAAAAGGTATTTTATATATAAAAGTCCATAATATATATATTATGTATATATATATTACTTATATATATATATTATGTACATATATATATATATATATGTATATGTCTCAATTTCTCAATCCCTAAATTCCCCTCCAAAAATCTCAATTTCGAGAAAAATCAGATAGAAATAAAATACAACTTTTGTCAAAAAAAGGTATTTTATATATAAAAGTCCATAATATATATATTATGTATATATATATTACTTATATATATATATTATGTACATATATATATATATATGTATATGTCTCAATTTCTCAATCCCTAAATTCCCCTCCAAAAATCTCAATTTCGAGAAAAATCAGATAGAAATAAAATACAACTTTTGTCAAAAAAAGGTATTTTATATATAAAAGTCCATAATATATATATTATGTATATATATATTACTTATATATATATATTATGTACATATATATATATATATATGTATATGTCTCAATTTCTCAATCCCTAAATTCCCCTCCAAAAATCTCAATTTCGAGAAAAATCAGATAGAAATAAAATACAACTTTTGTCAAAAAAAGGTATTTTATATATAAAAGTCCATAATATATATATTATGTATATATATATTACTTATATATATATATTATGTACATATATATATATATGTATATGTCTCAATTTCTCAATCCCTAAATTCCCCTCCAAAAATCTCAATTTCGAGAAAAATCAGATAGAAATAAAATACAACTTTTGTCAAAAAAAGGTATTTTATATATAAAAGTCCATAATATATATATTATGTATATATATATTACTTATATATATATATTATGTACATATATATATATATGTATATGTCTCAATTTCTCAATCCCTAAATTCCCCTCCAAAAATCTCAATTTCGAGAAAAATCAGATAGAAATAAAATACAACTTTTGTCAAAAAAAGGTATTTTATATATAAAAGTCCATAATATATATATTATGTATATATATATTACTTATATATATATATTATGTACATATATATATATATGTATATGTCTCAATTTCTCAATCCCTAAATTCCCCTCCAAAAATCTCAATTTCGAGAAAAATCAGATAGAAATAAAATACAACTTTTGTCAAAAAAAGGTATTTTATATATAAAAGTCCATAATATATATATTATGTATATATATATTACTTATATATATATATTATGTACATATATATATATATGTATATGTCTCAATTTCTCAATCCCTAAATTCCCCTCCAAAAATCTCAATTTCGAGAAAAATCAGATAGAAATAAAATACAACTTTTGTCAAAAAAAGGTATTTTATATATAAAAGTCCATAATATATATATTATGTATATATATATTACTTATATATATATATTATGTACATATATATATATATGTATATGTCTCAATTTCTCAATCCCTAAATTCCCCTCCAAAAATCTCAATTTCGAGAAAAATCAGATAGAAATAAAATACAACTTTTGTCAAAAAAAGGTATTTTATATATAAAAGTCCATAATATATATATTATGTATATATATATTACTTATATATATATATTATGTACATATATATATATATATGTATATGTCTCAATTTCTCAATCCCTAAATTCCCCTCCAAAAATCTCAATTTCGAGAAAAATCAGATAGAAATAAAATACAACTTTTGTCAAAAAAAGGTATTTTATATATAAAAGTCCATAATATATATATTATGTATATATATATTACTTATATATATATATTATGTACATATATATATATATGTATATGTCTCAATTTCTCAATCCCTAAATTCCCCTCCAAAAATCTCAATTTCGAGAAAAATCAGATAGAAATAAAATACAACTTTTGTCAAAAAAAGGTATTTTATATATAAAAGTCCATAATATATATATTATGTATATATATATTACTTATATATATATATTATGTACATATATATATATATATGTATATGTCTCAATTTCTCAATCCCTAAATTCCCCTCCAAAAATCTCAATTTCGAGAAAAATCAGATAGAAATAAAATACAACTTTTGTCAAAAAAAGGTATTTTATATATAAAAGTCCATAATATATATATTATGTATATATATATTACTTATATATATATATTATGTACATATATATATATATGTATATGTCTCAATTTCTCAATCCCTAAATTCCCCTCCAAAAATCTCAATTTCGAGAAAAATCAGATAGAAATAAAATACAACTTTTGTCAAAAAAAGGTATTTTATATATAAAAGTCCATAATATATATATTATGTATATATATATTACTTATATATATATATTATGTACATATATATATATATATGTATATGTCTCAATTTCTCAATCCCTAAATTCCCCTCCAAAAATCTCAATTTCGAGAAAAATCAGATAGAAATAAAATACAACTTTTGTCAAAAAAAGGTATTTTATATATAAAAGTCCATAATATATATATTATGTATATATATATTACTTATATATATATATTATGTACATATATATATATATGTATATGTCTCAATTTCTCAATCCCTAAATTCCCCTCCAAAAATCTCAATTTCGAGAAAAATCAGATAGAAATAAAATACAACTTTTGTCAAAAAAAGGTATTTTATATATAAAAGTCGAATATATATATGTACATATATATATGTACATATGTACATATATATATGTACATATATATACTATGTATATGTATTTGCCCGCCCTTACCCACCCGACCACTATATGTTATATTACATTTTATTTATTTTGATTTATTTATTCTTTTTGTCATATTTGTTTCACGCTTTTTTTGTTTTTGTAAAAATTGCCAATTTTCATATGTATACAAAATTAATAAAGTCAAACTCTCATATCATAGTTCATTTAAAAATTCTACCCCAAGCGGAGTTGAACCTATGATCTTTGTCTCTCTAGGCAAGCACTTAGCCACTAAGCTGCAGCGCTATTAGAAAACCGAGCTGAAATGTCAAATGAAATAATATTTATTTGTTTTGTTGTATCTGTTTTATCCCACTTCACAACTGCACTACGTTTAGCATAAATTAGGGGGTACTCACAAGAAAAAAAAGTATAGTGTCTATTTACACGACACACATTAAGCATCCGGTATGCTGTGTCGAACATACGGTACTACATTACCGTGCATTACCGTGCATACCGTACATTTTCAAGGTTATTGCTACCCACTAAATTTTTTGTGCTAGTAAAGTTTTTTTTTTAAGTTTATTTAAAGATACCTAAAGATCTTTTGTACAGTAATGAGGGAGCGCGGTTTTCAAAGCCACCGATCGCGCACTACTTATCAAAATAAAAAATTTATTTGTTTAATGAAGAGCGGTATTAAGCCACCGGTCGGGTAAAAGTCTAGATAAATCAAAAAACCATCACTGTACAGACTTAATAAACATTAACCTTAGATAAACTAATGCTCCCATTACGTTAACAAAGGATCAAAAGGAATTATTCAAATTTTAAATCTTTTAAATCTTTAAAATGGAAAAACTTACAGTTTTAGTTGCCGGTATGTGCTACTTTTAACCTAAAATACAAAAGTAATTTATATATAAATATACCCTAATACAATAAGCTAATAAAAAAATATATTCTTAGTATCTAGAGTGAGCACATCCGGAACTTTTGGAGGTTACTTTGATCCTTTCCCAAGCTTTTGTTACTCTGTATTTTTATTTTCTTCCTTCTTTGATTCAACAAAAAGTTTCTTTCCTTTTTTCCTTTCTTCTTCTTCAACAACAATTAAATCTACAATTTAAAGAAAGAATTCTATTAATACACTGATACTAACAGCATTATCAAAAAAATATGTTCCTAGAATTAAAAACTAATTTTTAATTATTACTATCAATAATATGTAGAATAGAATTGGTATTGAGGAGTGGGATCCATACCACCATGTGGTTTCTAAAATGGGTGAATGGTGACGATCAGCGCTTCTTCATAAAAGTTTTTGAAATAATTTGATGTATGTAGGGGTGGTGGCAAAGGAAAAATTTAAAATTAACAACGTTAAGAGAAGGACTAATTGGGGTGGAGAGGATTGTATATGTGATGGGTGTATTTCACCCGGTTGGCAAGCGTAGGTATAAGGGTCAGAGAATAAATTCCCTGTACCCAGGTCTAGCCATACACTTCCCTATCGGGTAACATACAACCCCCACATAGGACGAAGATGTTGGACGAGGATTAAATCAGTTTCCTAACAGCATGAAGGCTGAGCGAAATCTTTCCTCGGCAGTTGATTGGCTGTCTTGGAAAAACTTCCTCAGTATCATCCGTTGGAAACTGTGCAATTCACGTCGTAGGGTACAAGCACTCTAAGGGAAGGGATTCAAATGTTATAGAACGCTAGTACGAGAAGGATCCTAGTGGTACAGCGAGCCCGACGCCTGACCACCTCATGACCACATGACTAGGCACTAGGCACAAGCACTCTAAGGGAAGGGATTCAAATGTTATAGAACGCTAGTACGAGAAGGATCCTAGTGGTACAGCGAGCCCGACGCCTGACCACATGACTAGGCACGGATGGGAATGGTCTCAAGTAGTAAAATTGGTATTGCTTTGGGATGTCATTCTTAATTTCAACTTAATTCATTCATTTTTTTGTGTATTAAATTTTTATTTCTTTAATGCTTCTTAAATCGTTGTTAAAATGGTACTCTCACCTTTGTTATCAATCGGTATTTTCGGTATCTCACTTGAAGCATTCTTAAAAACTTCTTAATTTGGTATGCATATTAATGTCTTAAATCGGAATGTATGAGCACGCATACAGAATTCTTAAAGACTTCTTAATTTGGTAGGTATATTAGAAGTATTAAATCAGTATGATATGCCTTCTTTAATACGTTGAATATCTTTAAATGCTGATGAATTAATTAAATAACAATAATCTTTGTTTTCAAGTTTAACAATTATGATAATATTCTTTATTGAAAAGTTTACAGCAAATAATTTTTAAGAAGTTAAGAAGGCAAATAATTAATACGCCTTCTTCAAGTCAAAAAATAATTCATGTTTTTAGATTTTTTTTTTTTTTTAATAAAATGTGTTGTGTAATAGGGTTTAGAATATGTGTCACAATAACACATAAATACCTTTTAAGACCTAGGTCTAGACCTGGGTCCCACAACAACTGGCGTTCTAAGGTGTAGATTACCGCTTTTTTTAAACATCTGTGGATTGAAGCCACCTGAGACTAAGTGTTCCGGCAAACTATTCCATTTGTACGCAGTTCGGACAAAGAAGTCTCTCTGCGATCTGCCAGTATGACAGCGCGGGATCTTTACCGTTTCACCGGTTGCGGCAGCCGATTGCCGAGTGGAACGGGGGTAAGAATAAGTTTGAGGCATGATGCCGCTGATTTCATCTGAGCACTGCTGATGACGATATTTGTAAAAAACAACGAGGTCAGCAACAGTGCGACGATGTTGTAGGGAATCAAGTTTTGATGTCAAAGTTCGATCACCCACAATTCGTATAGCTCGCTTTTGAACAGAGTTCATGAGGGCCAAGATGGAAACGGAGGCAGCACCCCAAACTTGACAACAGCACTCCATACAGGGACGAATATAGGACTTATAAACATGGAGCAATTGGTATGGAGTAAAAAATTTTTTGCATCTATTTAGGAGGCCGAGTTTTTTAGACGCGCTTTTTGCCATCGCCATTACATGATCGTTCCAGAGTAGGTCATTTGAAACTGTGACACCCAATAAACGAATGATTTTACCTTCACTTTTTGGTTCATCACACATACTAAATAAAATATCTTTGGGGAACTCGGTCTTGAATCTGGAAACAATCAACAGCTGTGTTTTGGTAGAGTTGAAATTGACAAGGTTTTGGTCACCCCAGTCGGCGACTTTATTCAGGTCTTTGTTCACGTTTATGGCAGCGTCTCTCCGGGCAGGATTAGATCCGTTCGTGCATTTTACCTTTTGAAGGAAGGGGCTCGAACGACTTGTGCAGAGTACTATCATCTGCAAAACTATTTATTGGGTTGCTGGTGATTTTCAACAATTCGTTGATATAAATCAAAAATAGGGTTGGGGACAATACTGAGCCTTGGGGTACACCAGCGTTAATTAGTTTAGACTCAGAAGAAAATCCGTCTAAGGTTACCGAAATGTATCGGTTGGATAGAAAATTTTGAATCAGCTTCACAACATTGGGATGAAAACCGTACGCAACGAGCTTGTTGATTAAGTTGGCATGCCAGACTCGATCGAATGCCTTGGAGATGTCTAAAGCGATAACGTATGTTTCACCACCTTTATCAAGTATGCTGTTCCAACAATGCGCTACATAGTTTAATAGATCGGTAGTTGATCTTTTGTTTCAAAAACCGTATTGGCTGTCGGATATTAAATGATTTTCTTCCAGAAATTTTGAAATATGTGTATTAATATAATGCTCGTAGACTTTGGATAGGACCGATAGTAAAGCTATTGGCCTATAATTTGAGATATCGGATTTTGGTACCTTTTTGGGGACGGGCTGGACGTTTGCCAACTTCCAGCAAGAGGGAAATATACCAGATTTGTAGGATTGGTAGAATATTTTAGTTAAAGTTGGTGCAAATTCTTTGAAAAAGGTTTTTAAAATAATGGGTGAAATATTGTCCATTCCTAAGGCTTTGTTGATGTTTAACCCCTTTAAAAGTTTAGCGACTATTTTGGGTTTGAAGAGAAGTTCATTCATATTAACTCCTGAAGACTGGATTTGGGGTATTTCTTTAGGAGTTTCCAAAACAGTAGAGTTCAGAGCAAAGCGTTCAGCGAACAAGTTTGCTTTTCTTGTGGGATCATTGACGATTAAATCACCATCAATAATAGGGGGAATAGAAAATTTTGTACCAGAATTTAAAGAATCAATGGCACTGTAAAAACTCTTGTCAGAAACAGACATAGACGTAAGTTTTGATGCTTTCGCTTTGTCAATTTCAGACTTTTCGTTTGAGATAATCTGGTTAGGTATTTTGTTGGCCTTTAGATATTGGGATCGATTAGTGGGAGTTTTGTTATGAATCCAAATATTAAATGATCTACGTTTGTTTCTAAGTGCCGTTTTGGCAGCTTTCGAATACAAGTATTTTTGTTTGGGTTTTACTATGGAGAAAGGGACAAATTTATTGATAGCAAATTGGATGGTTTCTGTAAAGTTTTGAGCAGAAATATTTACATTGTCAGTGTAAAAACAATGACGGTCGAAGGGAAACCATGGAAAAAATTTTGAAGACCACTCTTATCCATTTTTGAGTAGTGAAATATTTTACGCGGTTTGGGAGCTGTAGTTTTAAGTAAATCAGTTTTGATAACTGATGAGATTAAATAATGATCAGAATTTCCAATACTACCTTTCGCGACATCGACACTCGTAATATCTGGCATTGTGGTAAGATAGAGATCTAAAAGAAAACTATTATCACCGCCATTACGGGGAGTGAAAGTCGGGCTTTTAACAATTTGGAATAGGCCCTGAGACGAGGCAAAGATTTCTGCTAGTTTTCCACTATTGTCATCATCGTCGGTCGATTTGGAGAATTCCAACCATGATTTGTTGTGGACGTTGAAGTCACCGTTAACGATAACTTCACAATTAAGGGACTTTGCTCTAATCTCGTCCACAATTTTTGTTAGTAAATGAAAAAAGTTTGGGTTACGTTTGTTGGGGGACCGGTATTCACAACTTCACAATTAGGGGACTTTGCTCTAATCTCGTCCACAATTTTTGTTAGTAAATTAAAAAAGTTTGGGTTACGTTTGTTGGGGGACCGGTATAAAGCTATTGTAAAAAAAGTAATTTCGAGAAGACAAATCTTTAAAACCATTGTATTGAAGCCGTCACCGTGTAGTTCAAAATTTGGAAAGCGCGTATACGCAACAATCTCATGAATGAATGCGCATGCACCCTGATGGAGTTTGAAAGCTGATTCGAGCCCATATTTGGAATTAAGCGATTCTATAAAGAGAAAATTTTCAGAAACTTGTGTTTCTGTAAGGAATAGAATGTTCGGTTTGTCGTACTCAAGATGATGTTGCACGTGGTCATGGTTAGCGTTTAATCCACAGATGTTTTGAACATGCATTTTAAAATTTTTTATTGAATCATATATGTTTTGTCCCTGCAAATTCCGTGGACGTGCCGCTTTATGGGCGGGTGGATTGCGCAAATTTGCTTTACCACTTGCAGACTTATTTTTTTTCGGTTGTACTGCCATATATATCAAAAAGGTTTTATTTTATTTTTTTATGTTTTATTTTAAAATGGATAACTAAGTAAAAAATCCTATCATACAACAAAATATGACATATGCCAATATTTCATGATAAGATTGACATTATTATCTCTAAGACATAGCTTACATTATTGTAATTTGCAGTGCAATAATATAATTTCAATAGAATACACTGCAAAAATATGTTGGTATGTTCTACAATATTAGTTCAAACAAAATAATTTTGTAGCATCTAAATCTACTAAAATTTAGTACGATTGACAAAACGTTTTGCCGTTAGACAAACGCTTTGTATCTTGTATTTAATTTTATATGATGCTACAAAATAAATTTGATTGAACTAACTATATATTGTAGATTATACCAACTTTTTTTCAGTGTAGATGTTGAAAACTAATCATACACAAAATAGTATATATTCGTTCTTGGTTTTTCACCTGAATTAAGAAGGGATTTCAACTTGTTTGGTATTGTGTCATACTACATTAAGAAGATATTTGACCTTAATTTGAGAATTTACCGTCTACTTGAGCAAAAACAAGATTCCGCCATATTTTTACACAGCATGTTTTAAAACACAATTTGAACAAATTTCCGTTAAAATATAAACATAAAATATTGCACAAATTTTTTATTTAACTTATATTTAGATAGTTAACAACGATGTGAGTATAAATATGTTCAGAGTTTGATAAACTAATAATTTAAAATATAATTGAAGGCGCATTGAATTTTGGCATATTTTTAACAATTTTAATATATTAGAGAAATTATGAAGGCGCGTGAGTTTTAAAGGAGCAAGAAGTTCCAATTTCAGCATAAAACTCGTTTCATTTACAGATAATGGTTCAAAGTTAACTAAAAACTGATTTTGAACCCTCATATAATGTCTTTTTATTCTCTTCTTTCATTAAATTTTAAAATAGCATAACATATTATATTTTTTTTGTTTCATTTAAACATTGTCATTTACTTCAATTTAATTCAATTTCATAAAGATAAAAAGAGATAGAAATTTCTGCGTCACACTTTGACTTTGATAGTATAACATAAAAAATGACATGCCGATTTAAGAAAGAGTTGAGCTGGAGTTAAGAAGGAGTAGAAAAATTACATACCTATTTAAGAAGCAAATAAGATAGAAATACGCTTCTTAAGTGCTATCGGACCGCCTGCAAGGGCCTTTGTAAAAAATTCATACTTAAATCCTTTTTTAAGAAGGCGTGTTGCTTCGTTTAAGTCTTCTTAACTCCTTCTTTAAGTACTGGTAATCACTATTTTTTTTCTACTTGGGGTAAAAACTCCCAACAACCCATCCCAGACCTGACATCTTGGTCACCCCCGGAATTCCCAGTACCCCTAGGCAGAGTGTGTAACGCGCTCATGAATACGAAAAATTCTCAACTATATTTTCCTTTATATTCTTCTTTCACAAACAAATTTTATTTATCTTTTCATAAAATTATATTTTCCGTAAAAACTCAGATGAGAAAAAATATTGAATTTGATTATTTGAAGATCATAAAAATGAGATGCTCATGATCTTTGAATGAATTTTTCAATGATACGATCTATTGAATGTCGTCAATTGAGGTTTTGATGTGAAAAATGAACAAATGAATAAGGACATAAATGATCAGAAGAACGTTTTGGGTTTATGGTCTTTAAAGCAATTAAAACTAAATGGGACTTGTTTTATTAATAAAAATAGAACAATTGATATGTAATAGAATACAATATCTAGAAAAAAAGTAGGTATTCAATAGATGTAGACCGTGTTGCAAAATATTAATTGATAGTGTTTTGACGCAGATTAAATCTTATTTCTATTAAATTCAATTAAATTAAATTTGATGTTAATAATAAATTTAAACTCATTTGATGTCAATCAATCTGATGAGTTTTCGTATATGAAAGAAATGAAACATTCAACTTGTAAAAAAACATATTATTAAAGTTACTAAAATAACCCAAATCTATCTAATGCATTCAAATCTATCTGATGCATTTTGGCAAAGTAACAATTGGGGATGAAGGGTTCTTTATCAGCTATTCGGCAAGTGTAAAATGTAATAGTAGGCATTTTAAATTTTAATATCGATGTAAAGTTATTTTATTTCGAATATCGGTTTTTGTAAAAAAGAGCATCCCAAAACATTGTAATCGTATTTATATAAACTGTTGGGTTTTGTTCGGCGCTATAATGGACCGTAGAGTCTGCGTGCCAGGACAAGTGCTGCCTCGTGCAACTAGGGTATACAATGTCTATCATCGTGTACCCGGGTATTTTTGGGTTTTTTCACATACCCGACTACCCGGGTGTCTCGATTAACTACCCGGGTAATTTGATCGACCGTAAAATTTTGATTTTCAACAAGCAATCAAAAGATTCCTAATTTGAGTTAATATTGATTGGGAAGTAGAACCTAGGACTTTTCAAGACTTAATGGACCTAGGTCTTAAGAGGAGTCAATGTGTTGTTGTGGCTCATATTGTAAGTCCTATTACACAACACATTTTATTAAAAAAATTATCAGTCAAAAGTAAATTCAGCTCGAGTGAACAGCATGGGAAATAAGCAAACTTTATTCTGTTCAACCAAAATGTTGTACCTGTGTGTCTGATATTGTAAGGAAATACATAATTTGTTGTTTAGGATATTGAACAGAATGATCTGAATTTCAGCCAGTATGCAAGCATCTTCTGCATGATGCTTGCATACTGGTTGAGATTCAGTTATTTATAAAACCAATTTTCCAAAACTAATTTTTGGACTGAACAAGCTTCAATTTATTTGAATTGGTTTCGTAATAGCTTATTCACAAAAGAAACTTAAATATATTAACCCTACACGGCTGCACCCCCACTATACCTTAACTTTTCTAGATATATTTTATTTCTTTTTCAAATAACCGGGTAAACCAGGTAATTCGAAAATTAATACTCGACTACTCGGGTACTTGCAAAGTCGAGTAATTTGGATAGCCAACGTGCAACCTGTCCAACCCTTTCTAATCTAATCTAGGTTTTGTTTTTGTTTGTTTTTTTTGTTTTTTTTTTTTATTGGAAGTTAGGCATGTTTAGTGTTAATATAATTATTTATTCATTAACGTCTCTGAATATCCGAAGATACCATGCCAACTAGGGATTAAATCAATTGAGAATTAAGTTTCTTTTAGAAATTTATGAACGTTGACTTTGAACTTTTGAGGGTTAAAGTTATCAGGGAAAACCCACGAAGGTAATGAATTCCAGAGATGAGAGACTCTGTTGAAAAAGTCGCGTTGGAAGGCTACAGTTCTACATCTAATTATTTGAACCGTAAAAGGATGGGCCGCTACCGATGCTCTGGTATGACGCGATAGGTATGCAGGCTTAGGTAAAATCGATTTGATCTCTTCAGAAACCCGTTCATCCATGATATATTTGTAGAAAATCGTCAAATCAGCAACATTTTTTCTATGCTGCAAGGAATCAAGGTCATTGGTAAGATTTGAATTACCAATCAATTTAACTGCTCTCCGCTGTACAGAATCAAGACACTTCAAACTACATAAGTATGCGCCACCCCATATGTGAGAACAATATTCCATGCAGGGACGTATAAAAGATTTGTATATTAAAAGAAGTTGTTCGCTACTGAAAAACTTACGACATCGTCCTAAAAACCCCAATTTTTGAACAGCGCTTTTTGCTAGGGTAAAAATATGAGAATTCCATTTCATATTATTTTCAACCTCAACTCCTAGAAGTTTCACGGACTCTTTCTCTATCAAAACGTTGGAATCAAACTTCAATGGAAAAGGGTTAGGTGTTGATAATCTTGAAAAATGGCAAACTTGTGTTTTGGACGTATTGAATTCAACACTGTTAGTAACACCCCAATCAAAGATAGTTTTAAGATCAACGTTTAATGAATCTATCAAATTTGATCTACAGTTATTAAGCGCTAAGGGTGAATACGATCTAGGTGCAACATGAGATGCATGAAGAGTGCTATCATCAGCAAAACTATGAATAGGATTAATTATTGAAACCAACAAGTCATTAATATAGATAAGAAAAAGAGTTGGGGACAAAGCGGAACCTTGAGGAACTCCTGCATTAGTCGAAAATACATCCGATGAAATACCGTCAACATTGACTCGAAATTTTCGCTCAGATATAAAGCTTTGGATCCAGGAAATTAGTGGCTCATCTAAACCATAACATCTCAACTTGCATATAAGATTTTTGTGCCAAACTTTGTCAAATGCTTTGGAAATATCAAGAGCAACACCGAAAGTCTCACCAAAGTTTTCAAGGGATTTGTTCCAAAGATGAGTAACAAACGAAAGCAAATCTCCTGTTGCTCTTCCTTTTCGGAAGCCGTATTGTCTTTCATTAAGTAATTTGGAAGACTCTAAGAAGCTCATTAAATTAAAATTTATATATTTTTCAAAAACTTTAGACACTACTGACAAAATTGAAATGGGTCTGTAATTGGATGGGTCAGTTTTGCTACCCTTTTTTGCTACTGGCTGTACACTAGCAATTTTCCATATTACAGGAAAAATCCCTTTCTTATAAGACAAATAAAATATTTTAGTGAGGATAGGTGCTAGCTCCCTAGCAAACGTTTTAAGTATAATTGGAGGAATATTATCAGGCCCAGATGCCTTGTTGGTATTAATTTCTAACAGCATTTTTCGAATAATGTTTTTACGAAAAATTATTCGCTTCATTTTGAGCGATGCTTTAGGAATAGGTCTAGGTTGGAAATTGGGTTCGACTAAGGTAGAATTTATAGAAAAAATATGTCTTAGCAAATTAGCCTTTTCTTTTGGGTCAATAATAGGAATATCTCTATCAATAAGAGGAGGAAGAGAAGATTTACAGAAATTGCCTTGGATAGCCTTAGCGGCTTTAAAGAAGTTACGCGATCCAGTTGGGTGCTCAGCAAATTTAGAAGCTTTTTTCAAATTAAATAGGTTTTTCTCTCCATCTATTAGTTTCCTACATAAATTCCTCTCTTTTCGATACTCTCTAAGGTTTTCATCAGTTTTGTTTTGGAAAAACTTTCGAAAAGCCTTTTTTTTAGCTTTGATTGCTTTTTTGCATTTACTCGAAAACCATAGATCAAACTTCGGAATGATCAACTTATTAGGAATAAATCTACGCATACCTTCACCTATAATTTCAGAAAAATTAAAAGCAGCAATGTTTGGATCTTGGCCAGTAAGACAACTAGGTTTCCAAGGAAAGCGTTTGAAGAAGATTTTAAGTCCTTACCAATCCGCCGCTTTGTAATCCCAAACAAGACGGGGATTCGCTTTAAATTGTTTAGGAATTTGTATATTTAATTTAGTGGAGATCAAATTATGATCTGACCCACCTAAAGGCTCTGATACTTTAAATTGTACTAAGCATGGATCATTTGTCAAAAATAAGTCAAGTAAGTTGCTACTTTGTCCAGGAATGTCAGGAACTCTGGTAGGCTGGTCTATTATCTGAGTGAAATTATGATAAAGAGCAAAGAGCTCAGCCTGTTTACCTATCTCTTCAGTAGAGGAGCTGTGTATGAGCCATCCTTTATTATGAACATTAAAGTCCCCTAAAAGAATAAACTTAGCATTAGGATACTGAGCTAACCTATCTATCTTTTCAGACAGATCATGAAATAAATTAATGTTCTCAGGTGAATTAGGAGAACGATACAGTCCAAAAACAAACAAAGTTTGATTAGGGCAACAAATTTTTAAAGATACCATATTGTGGTGTTTAGTGTTTAATTCAAATTTTTTAATCCTCACATATGGAATAGAATTTCGAACATAAGCGCAAACACCATGTTTGTTATAGAACGAAGATTCTAGATCATAATTAGGACAAATATATTTACTCTTATCTAATGTTACGGCTCTCCCACTGATAATCGTTTCTGTTAAAAAAAAGAATATCAGGATGGTAACGTTCAAGATATTGGTGGACCGAGTTGAGATTGATGTTCAAACCTCTTATGTTTGTAAAATTGATTGATAATTCAGACATTTTAACTCAACGTTTATAAACCTTAATAAACCTTAAACATTGAAGAAAAGCCTTAATTGCATTCAATATAAAAACAAAATCTAAACTGACAAATCAACAGCTCGAAAACTTGAATCTAAGTCTAAGTTCCAGCTGCCAAATCGACAATCTAAACTCAGAAATCGCAATTGAACTGTGAAATCATAAGAGAAATTGAAACAATATAAGGTAAACAATCAACAAAAAACGCCAAAACTAATATAACAAGCAAAATGAATTGCAACGTAAAAGTTAAATTTAAATAAAATACAACTTATCTTAAATAACTTGTTCTTGAATTAAAAAGTATGAATTAATTTAATCAATTAATTTATTTTTTATTTCTTTAATTTCAAAGTATGAATTAATCAAATTAAATCAAACAGAACAACGAAATTTGACTAAGAGAAGATGGAGAAAACTTTTACTTAAAGTAAAAACAATAACTAAAAAAAACAATAACTAAATAAATTCAAAAACTTATCTTTAATTTCCTCCTGAACCACCAGTAAGGTAAAATTTTTAGATATATTATTATTTTCCTAAATTTTCCTCAAATTTTCTTCTTAAATTAATTATTGTTAATTTTGTAATTTTCTGACCTAAAAATAAAAAAAAAATAAATAGCGTTAATTAGTGAAAATAAAAATTTATCGATATTAAAATAATATAAAATAAATATAAAAGAAAAATTAATTATTTTTTTTTTTTTCAAAATTTGTTGCTTTCGAAAATAATACACAGCCGTTCCGTTTGACAGCTGGCCTACTTTTTTCAAACAGCTGGCCTACTTTTTTTGTGTTAGAATAAATAAAAAAGAATAAAGAAAATAGCTTGGTTGGGGATTTACACTTTTATATATAGTTTTATACGTTCCATAAAACCACCGTTTTCATTTAATAGATTGCGTTGTTTTAATATAACTTTTTTTTAAATATAAGTAGACATTATTTATAATATAGGAATCGCCCAGTGGCCGAAATTCGAAATGTAAAATAGGTTCTAGTGGCCGATTTCTTTCAGTGCATAATTTTTATTGTATTGCTTTCTGATAAGTACTATCCACCTTAAACGACATATCACCATCACAACAATGTGAAATAAGGTGAGTTCGATTTGACTGAAATAACTGAAAAACAACCACTGCATATAATTATTCAGTTGTTTCAGTTACTTCAGTGCAAATTGAACACGGCTATAATTAACATGTATAGGAAGGAGATGCTGTAAATTTAATTTAAATTGGCTAAACGAAATCTGAATTTGATGTTGGGGAATGAATTGTCCGAATGATAAAATTAAACCCAAAATATTAGATTAGGACCATTGTTATGATACGAATAACACACGACGAAGGTGAAACATTGATATCAGAAATCACACCAACGCTCCGCTCCATAGGATCATGAAATCCATAACGAAAAATATTTAATAATTCAAATAAGACGAAACGTATTCAGTGTTCTCGCACGAAAGCTGAGGCAATTGTAGAGAATGTTTTGGCTTCTTTTTCTGTTGTGAATATTTTATTTATCTTTTTTGTTTTTTTATTTGGTGGATGGGAAAATCTTCAATAGACCTCACACGTCAACCATTTAATTTTACATGTGAGAGTGTCGGATTTTTACCGACTAAAACCCAACCCTCAATTGAGTTTACTCAATCGTGTAGTAATATTTGAGATCGTTCAGACAATGTAGATCCTATCCACTCCACAACTCATCCTTTTAAATTTATACAATATCTGTAACTAAATCTAATTCATATTCGATCCATCCTAGCGCAGTTAAGATCCGGTTGGTCACGCATCTTAAATAACTACAGAGTTCCTGAATCTGGACTTGGAGCCGGAAGTATAGCACCACAACTCGTCGCTACAACTACATATCCGATCCATAACCTATCCTTATTCCGATCCAGATATATTGAATCCATATCCAATCCCTATTTAATCCATATCCAAACCATACTCAATCCATATCCAATCCATATCTAATCCATATTCAATCCATATCCAATAAATATCCAATCCATATCCAGTAAATATCCAATTCATGTTCAAACCATATCCAATCCATATGCAATTCATATCTAATTAATTTCTAATAAATTTCCAATCCATATCGTAAAAATTAAGTTAGAAGAGAAGCAATCCAATCCATATCCATGTTCAATCTATTTTTAATCCATATCCAAGCCATAACTAATCCATTTGCAATCGATATCCAATCCATATCGTGCAAGTGAGGTGGAGTCCATATCCAATCCATATCTAATTAATTCCCAATTCATATCTAATCCATATCCAATCCATATCTAATTAATTCCCAATTCATATCTAATCCATATCCAATCCATATCTAATCGATATCGAATCCATATCGTGGAGGTGGGGCGAAGTCCATCTTCAATCCATATCCATTCCACATCTAATCCACATCCAATTCTTATCCAATCCATATACAATCCATATCCAAGCCATATCCAATCCATATCTAATCCATATCCAATCCGTATCCAATCCGTATCCAATCCATACCCATATTTATCTTTATCCACCTTCCATATTTCCTATCCTATATCCATATTTCCAATCCATATACATATTTACATTTTTGATGCTTTTTTTCCACTGATTACATAATTACTGCTTTCGTGCTTTAAAGTATAAAAGTCAGTTCGCGCCATCTCATAGAAGATATTCACAAGTATTAGGCGGGCTATACACCTGAGCTAAACTATGCGAACTATGTTTTTAAAAAAGTAATGTTTTAATGCGAATAAAGCTTTTAAAAAAAATGTAATGTTTCCTTTTTCTTTTCTTTTTTAAATGTTTTTTTCTATAATTACGTTATATACATTATTTTTTAAAAACATAGTTCGCATATTTCGCATAGTTTAGCTCAGGTGTACAGCGGGCCTTAAGCATCGAAAAAATTTTGGAATCAAATTCAAAGATTTTTTCTCCAACCGTAGCTATATCCAATCCGTCAATCTAGTTTCGATACAAAATTGAAACTGCCAGTGACAATATATTTTTTTTAAATTCCGAATATAAAAAAAATTATTTACACAAATATATAAAAAATACAACCCAAGTTAACAAATCATCTTAAAATTAGGAATAATAACATATTTATGATACTACCTAGTGTAAACAGCTTTCTACAGTAGTTTTTTAAAGTGATATTACGTCTTTTTGATTAGTAGCCTGAATAATTGCTGTACCAGCAACAATCATATTTGCTCCAGGTTTAGCACACTCATTAATTGTTTCTGGTCCAACTCCTCCATCAACCTCTATATCTAATGTTGGGTCACGTAGTCATTCCACTTTTGGCATCATATCACTCATAAATTTTTGACCACCAAAGCCGGATTCAACTGTCATAAAAATGAGAACTCTAATAAAAATCATATCAGCTAAGCGAATGTACTCTTTCACAAGCTCAACCGGAGTGCCTTGTTTTAAAGCTACACAAACCTTCATTCCAGCTTCTTTAACTTTCTTGAAACTTCTGCAACAATCGGATGTCCGAAAGTTAGGTTAGGAACAAAATGCAATCCATAACATCTAAATGTTTTTTCAAAACACTGAGTTTTTAACATTTATAAAAGTGAACTGTTGCATTAAAATTTAATAAGATTATTTCTAAATGCATACTTTAATGCAACAGTTAACTTTTTTTAAATGTTATTGTTAAACAACCATTTCGAGCAAAACTGACTTGTTTATTGACATTATAGTGTTTTAGTGACATTTCAGGGCTGTTTTCTTCAAACTGATAAGCGCGCCTCTGTAATAAAAGTTGTTGTAGCTTCCAATTTTTGGAGATAAAATTTATAAAGCAAGCTACAGATCTACAATAAACTTGTCAATCAATTGAAAACGAAAATAAACGAAATAAAATTTAGAGGATTTTTTCACTAAATTTTATTTCGTTTATTTTCGTTTTCGAAATTGTTTATTCTCGTTTTGTCTTATTGACAAATTGATTGTAAGTCTGTAGCTTGCTTAAGACTTTTAATATTTAAGAAAATATATTTTATTATATTGTCTGTTTTCCGTTCTTTTTTCAGCTCTTTAGTTTTAAAATATGATTCAAATTTAAATGTAAAGAATATTTATGTAGTTTGAGCCATTGAATGGGTATAATAATGTTACAATAATCAAATAATGTTTTTCAAAATTTGATTTACTCATGGTTAGGTGTATAAGATAAGTGCTCGTCAAAATTTTAGTTTGGGCTTGTGGCGTATGTTAAAACTAAAAAATTTAAAATAAAAATATTATTCTAGTAAGGAAAACGAAAAACAATATTAGTTTTCGTTTCTTTTTCAGAGTTTGAATTTTCACATTAATGATTAAAAGTTACCTTATTATTTCAGTTTTTTGTTGAAAATAGTATATTATTGAATTAGGAGCTAAAGTCGTACTTTTTGTGTTGAGTCTATAGTTTGGCGGCCGACCGTAGGGAGGCCGACAATTATAGACGAAACACAAAAAGTCACTTTAGCTCCGAATTCAATACACTATTTTTTCGGCAAACGTTTAAATTTGTTTAAAAATATGAAATTAATGCATCAAATTTTTTTAAAATATGCTTTAGGTAATAAATTTTCTGAAATTAATTTTTTTTTATTTTTATTCATTAAAATGAACTGAAATGCATTCTGTTTTAAACAAATTAATAATATCATTTTATTTTACTTTACTGCCGCCGTAAAAATATGAAAATTACTTTACAGCCGCCGTAAAAATATGAAAATTACTTTACAGCCGCCGTAAAAATATGGAAGTTACTTTACAGCCGCCGGCAGAAAAAGTAAAAATGACGTCACTTTTGCAGCCGCCGGCTAAAAAGTAAGACTTTAGCTACTCCCCAGCGGCAGTAAAGTTAAACTTTACAGCCGTTAGCCGAAAAATAATATTTTTTAAATTTAATATTGTTTTTCTGTTATTATAAAAACATCTATAATTTTAATTTAATGAACTAAAATTATGTTGGAATGTTTTCAAGCTTTTGAAAGTTTTTTAGCTTACAATGGATACTATCCATATTAAAAAAAGTGTATATAAATAAAAACAATTACAAAATGAAACTTTGTTATGATATCAAGTTTCGAGTTTATGAGAATTGATTTAACATTTACGTATTAGTTATTATTAACTAAAGTTCTAATGAAATTTGAGCAAATATAGATAAATACATTTGATCAACCGATATTATTTAATTTCCCGAATGTAACGACTTTAGTTTTCAGAACATTATTATTATTGTTACATAAATAGTTACATTATTATAAGGGTTGATCCGGCTGATGTTATTTGAATTTTATCAAAAATTATTTTACAAATTGAGAAGTAAAACAGATAAGGATTAACTGGATTGGATTGTTATAGCGCGAATGACTAGCGTTAACTCATTTATATTATATTGAGCGAATATCTAGAAGCTATAGGCTGTTTTTTTGAGTAATTATTTTTGTTTTTGTTGTATTAAAAAACTTGCAAATTTCTACCGAAATTTATGAAAGCGCTCGTCAAAATTTTAGTTTGAACTGTTTTTTTTGAGTAATTATTTTTGTTGTATTAAAAGACTCGAAAATTTCTACCGAAATTTATGATTTAGTAATTAACAATTTTACTCTTTAAATACATTTTCGCTAAGCACTTTTATTTCAATCACCAATACAGTGATGGTCTCATGAACTAACTTCGATACCGACAAGTTTTTGAACTTCGATAACGACAAGTTTTTGATAGAAATTATTTAGATGTAAGATATTTAAATTTAAACCACCGTTTACACGTAATTTTATGTCATCCGGTAGGTATTGAGCTAACAGGTAGATGTTTTATATAACTAAATGACATCTTAAAATAAATGGCATCTTAAAATATTAGTTTCAAATTCTTTTATACAATATAAAAATTATTTATTATCGTTTACGATAACCAGGAGGTACCGACGACCACAATACATTATAATCATTATATCACCACTGTCTTCTGTTGTATTTCAGGTACAATACAATAACATATTTATGATACTACCTAGTGCAAACAGCTTTCTACAGTAGTTTTTAAAAGTGATATTACGTCTTTTTGATTAGTAGCCTGAATAATTGCTGTACCAGCAACAATATTTGCTCCAGGTTTAACACACTCATTAATTGTGTCTGGTCCAACTCCTCCATCAACCTCTATATCTAATGTTGGGTAATTTTCACGTAGTCATTCCACTTTGGGCATCATATCCCTCATAAATTTTCGACCACCAAAGTCGGGTTCAACGGTTATAGTAAAAATCATATCAGCTAAGAGAATGTACTTTTATAGCTAGCTGTGCTATAATGTAGATGAGAGTAAAGTTGAGCCAGTGTGGAGTTATATAGGATGTATTCCAGCTACTTCCTTGTTGTATCTCAAAATTATTATGTTATCATGATTTAGTTTATATTACTTATAATCATCGAGTTCCTAAACCACCTCTTGAGTTCATTGATATTAAGGATTTAAATAATATAAATATTAACAATCTTCTTGAAACCGCTGTCAACCTCAATTGGAGTTTTCTTGGAACTGATTTAGATCAAAACATAGTTTTATCGAAGTTGGAGTGTAAAATTTATGATCTCTATAGAGACTGTGTCCCCATAAAGCGAATTCTTAAAAGAAATTCATACGCGCCCTGGATTAACTATCATATAATCAAACAGATGAGATTGAGAGACGCTGCGTATCGCAAAATGTGTTGTAATAGAAATTCGGTAAATACCGCTGCATACCGTAGGTTGCGTAATTCAGTGAATTCGCTTGTATGTTCCGCTAAGCGAAACTACTATTTTGGTAATGTCGATTCGTCTCCCAATAAGAAATGGAAGAAATTTCGCGATCTCGGCTTGCTCGCCGGAAATAATGACACAAATTTCTTGGATCAATTTGCGGTGGACGAGATGAATAAACACTTTTCTGAGAGTCCTACCGTTCCGATAACAATTCCGCTACCAAATTCAACCCTGTCTACCTCACTTGAACGTAATAATTCATTCAGTTTCTCCTGTGTCACACAGGATGAAGTATTGCTGGCGATATGCTCAATCACATCCAATGCAGTTGGTGTCGATGGAATCCACATTAAATTTAAAATAATTCTGCCTTTATTTCTCCCTTACATTACCATTTTCTTTAATAATTTAATTGTAACTTCCTGCTATCCTGATAACTGGAAAATCGCCACAGTCGTTCCTATTCCCAAAACTAACTCACCCACTGTCCTTAAAGATCTTCGACCGATAAGCATATTACCTGTTTTATCCAAAGCATTTGAAAAACTAATAAATTCGCAATTAACGACACATCTTGAAAATAATAACCTACTCGATCCCCTCCAATCTGGATTTAGAGTAAAACATTGTACTGCGACATCATTGCTAAAATTAACCGATGATATAGGGAGAGGAATGGATGAACCTAACTCTTTCACTGTTCTAATTCTTCTGGATTTTCGAAATGCTTTCGGTTTGATTAACCCTACCCTATTAATTCAAAAACTTTATCTATATTATGGCTTTAATAGTTCTGCTATTAATATGATTTTTTCATACCTCTGTAGCCGTTCACAATTTGTCACTGTTAATAATAGGAGTTCTAGAGTGCTAAAAATTGATTTGGGTGTTCCCCAGGGATCGATCCTGGGACCACTACTTTTCTCATTATTTATTAATGACTTACCGTTAGTAATCATATATATGATGTACTTGCTCTACGCTGATGACTGTCAAATGTATATCTCTGGGAAACTAATTGATATACAAGGTTGGCAAATATCATGATATTTATATAAATATCAAAATATCCGATATATATCAGATATATATCCGATATATATCATGTTCTGATATTTATTTTTGAATAAGTTGTTTATCTTAAATATTATACAATATATGGCCCTTTCCACACTTGTATGCAGTGCAACCCATCACTTCCTCGTTTCTTACCTCTTTGCCTATAAACTAGATTCAAATATGACAGCTCCTATTTAGTTTATAGGCAATTTATCAAGCCTATTCGTCTATATCTTCGATTGCACGAGTCCAAATGACGAATACGCTTGTTCGCTTTGTCTTGTTTATTTGACCAAATTGCATCATTAATATCCGCACAAGGTTGTACAACTGGTCCAGTAATGGTTCATTACTGGCGACTAGTATTGCCGCAATGGTCGAGTCCTGGCAACCATAACTGGACCATAAACAAAATGTTAGTCGATGATAACTCGAACAGTAAATGACTGCCATTAATGATCAAAGGGCCAGAGATACAAGCCACCAATGGCTGGCCCATACAAGGTCATACAATTAGTCCAGTAATAGTCAATTACTGACGGCCAGTAATTCAACAATGGTCGGGTACTGGTCCAGTAATGGTCAATTTGTGGCGGACAGTAGTTCAACAATGGCCGGGTGCTGGCAATCATGACTCATAGTACTTGCAACTATGACTCAGCCATTAACATAATTTTTCATGTTGATAACTTCGTACAATAAATGGCTCCCATTCATTTGTCAGAGAAAAAACCAGCAATACCCCATACAGGGTTGTACAGCTGGCCCAGTAACAGACCAATAATGATGACCAGTATTGAAGTAATGGCCGAGTACTGTCAACCATGACAAGTCCAATAAAAATATATAAAATATTATCATTTGTAAATTTACATAAATTAAATACAAAATAATTAAAATAAAGTGAAAATGTCTAAAGAAAAAAATTTAAAACTTATACCAACCTTTACTTTATTATCATGGTCATTCAACAGAGATACGATAATTAAACTATATTTCTAATGTAGTGAAATTTAACCAAATGACCTAGATCGGCCAATTCATGTTTCAGTACTGGCCCAATAACAATAGCCAATTAATGCTAACCATTAACTTGCCATTTAAAATGGTCATTTAAAATAACCTTTACTGATTAATTTCTATAAACCGTAGATTGGTCGATTAATGGTTCCAGTTGTGGTGATGCTTCGAACTAAATTTTTTAAAGAAGATTGCCTTGATTTTCGTTTTTGTAAAAAATTATTTTGTTTTGTTTTAAAAAAATTAGAATTTTAAGAATTTTGTTTTCTTGTTGGGATATGAATTTTTTGTGTTAATAATAATTAATAAAATAATTAAAAATAATTGGTGATAATTGTTAATGTTACGAACTATTAATTAACATGTTCAACCAATAACTATGTACACTAAATATGTTCAACCAATAATTATGTGCTAAATTTTTAACTAACATCGAATACATTAATTAGAAAACCATTTCAAGAATTGTTGTTTTATTATGCTGTACAACATTTATTTTAATACTCAACAATAAGAAAATTGAATTAATATATTCTAAACAATACTTATACAAGGTTCCTATACAAAATACAATACTTATTCAAGATACAAGATTCAATTACATACTTATACAAGATTCTGGCTTTAAAAGAAGAAATCAGATTAATATTATCAGAACACGCAGTAATATATATGGATTGTCACTGAATATAATTAGTCACTCCATATAATTGGTGACCCCGACGTGGATTTCATTGGGCAATTTACCACTGATATCCAGCATATTTCTGGTAACGACAATGTCGTAGCCGACGCGTTATCACGTATAAATCAAATCCTCATTCCTGAGAAAATTGATTATGCTGCAATCGCGGATGCCCAAACCAATGACGAGGAATTGTTAACATTACTTCAAAGCAACACAACTTTGAAGTTTACTGCTTTTCCAGTTACTTTCAATGAAAGTAAACTGATTTATTGTGACACAACTACAACTATGCGCAGGCCATTTATTCCTGCAGCTTTTCGTCAAAGTGTTTTTGATGCATTTCATAATCTTTCGCATCCTGGTGTTAAAGCTTCAACCAATCTTCTCACAAAACACGTAATTTGGCCGTCTATAAAAAAAGACGTTAGAAATATGGCTCAACAATGCATAGCGTGTCAAAAGTCCAAGGTTTCTCGACACACTAAGTCACCCCTTGGCAATATTAAAACGAATTCACAGCGATTTTCACAAATTCACCTCGATATCATTGGTCCTTTACCAATATCGGAGAATCAACGATATTGTGTAACTTTAATTGATCGTTATTCGCGGTGGCCTGAAGCAATTCCTGTTCCAGACATCACAGCTAGAACAGTTGCTTTCGCTGTTTACAATACATGGATTTCAAGATTTGGTGTTCCAGAATCAATTATAACTGATCAAGGAACCCAATTTGAATCTGAATTGTTCACTGAACTTTCCAATCTATTAGGTTTCAAACGATGTAGAACTACATCATACAATCCGAAATGTAATGGCATGATAGAAAGGTGGCATCGTACGATTAAATCTGCAATTATGTGTTACAACCGTACCGATTGGACAACAATACTGCCTTCTGTCCTATTGGGTTTAAGAACCTCCTTTAGTGATGAACTACAAACTACTTCTGCGGAACTGACTTATGGAAGCTCGATACGAATTCCGGGGCAATTTCTAAATTCTTCTACAAATTCATTCGTTCCCCAATCCGAGTTCGTCAAACAGTTGAGAGAACATTTCGATGAAATTGGACCTAAACCAGCGTCTGCACACGTAACGTCTTCTTCCTTTGTGAGCAAAGATCTCCAAACTTGCTCACATGTCCTCTTACGTACCGATGCTGTAAGGAAATCTTTACAACCTCCTTACACCGGCCCATTCAAAGTTTTAAGTCGTAATAACAAAAATTTCGATTTGGAAATAAATGGCAAAACAGCCAAGATTTCAATCGACAGACTTAAACCCTGTTATCAGGAAAATTCAGGCGAAGAACAATACAGTTCTCTCGCAAATTTTAATTCTTATACATTTTCAAAATACACACTGAAACGGTTATCTACAACTGATCATTCTGATCCTACTATGGATCACAATTTCAACTTTTCGGCTAACCTGATACCATCAGATATTAAGGGTACGAATCAACAAGATTCAGCTCTACCCAAAAAGCCAACCAAAAAGGTTACTTTTAATGATCAGTCTCAAATCATTCCCCCCTTAAGAACTTCAAAATCTGGAAGGACGATCAAAACTCCAAAAAATTGCTAGATTATATCAGCATACGCTTCGATAATCTAACTAAATCCTTTCCTTCCAGTATGATTTTGTAGGATGTTGTGGATCTGTTTTGAACTTTAGCTAAAATCGTGATCCGCGTCAATTTTTCGGATTTCTTTTTTCCACAATCCAGCATCTTTATGTAAATATTTTAAAAATTTCTATCATTTAGTACTTTCGGTACATCCGTACCAACATTTTTCATTTCGTGTCTTCTGCGAAGCCACTGGTGGGGGAGTATTTGTGGTGATGCTTCGAACTAAATTTTTTAAAGAAGATTGCCTTGATTTTCGTTTTTGTAAAAAATTATTTTGTTTTGTTTTAAAAAAATTAGAATTTTAAGAATTTTGTTTTCTTGTTGGGATATGAATTTTTTGTGTTAATAATAATTAATAAAATAATTAAAAATAATTGGTGATAATTGTTAATGTTACGAACTATTAATTAACATGTTCAACCAATAACTATGTACACTAAATATGTTCAACCAATAATTATGTGCTAAATTTTTAACTAACATCGAATACATTAATTAGAAAACCATTTCAAGAATTGTTGTTTTATTATGCTGTACAACATTTATTTTAATACTCAACAATAAGAAAATTGAATTAATATATTCTAAACAATACTTATACAAGGTTCCTATACAAAATACAATACTTATTCAAGATACAAGATTCAATTACATACTTATACAAGATTCTGGCTTTAAAAGAAGAAATCAGATTAATATTATCAGAACACGCAGTAATATATATGGATTGTCACTGAATATAATTAGTCACTCCATACAGTAATGGCCCAATAACAATAGCTAAGTATTCATGGGCCGGTATTTAGCCATTCAGAGGCAACTAAATACTGGATATTTTCTGTTAACCATAGATCGGTCGACGAATGACTCTATACTACTGGCCTGGCACAATAACAAAAGCCAAGTACCGTTACCCATTAATGGACCAGGAAAACTCTACTTGGGTAGTCATTCCATTCCACCACACCCTCGATGGTGTATTTCTAAACTGAAATTGAAATACATATTTTGGAAATGGTGTAGATTCAGTTAAAAGCGCCATTACAAATGGAATAAAGTCTGAAATAATTATATTTAAATAATAAGGTATATGCTTCTTCTCTTTGTTCAAGCGTTTACCTATAAATCGATGGTCAAGCATAAATTAACTAGGTGTTGAGGTGCATTCAAAACCATGTCTCTCCTTCGATAAAAAGTTTCTTAACTTCTACAGGTTGTTTTAGTTTAAGATCTGCTTCAATTTTATGCTAAATATCTACTACAACGGCAATAGTCGTTTTCTCTATTTGAGCTCTATCTAAAGCGACTGCTATTGACTTTAGATAACAAAGCATATGTTCAGCATTCATTACAATATTTATGTCATAAGTTTAGTTATGTCAGGATCTATGTCAGCTTCATGGTCTTGGCATAGCTGAACGAGGTTACCTCGATTTAGCATGCGTTTTGCGGGCAGTTCTGCGACTGTTAACAGTTTTTCCAACTTTAAGGTAGGAATAGTTAATTTTTTTCTTTTTTTTATAAATATCATGATATATATCGGGGAATAAATATCGTGATATATATCAATGATATATATCGGATATATATCATTGATATATATCATGCCAACCTTGTTGATATATGTGAAATATTCCGTAAAATTAACTGTGACTTGTCTCTAATTTACAACTGGTCAACTCAGAATGGTCTCCTTCTCAACCCCATGAAGACTCAGGTACTTTTTATTACGAAAACTGGAATTGATATTGAACTTGCTCCACTTTTGCTTGGTAATACGCAGCTGGTAATAACAAAATCAGTCCAAAACCTCGAGCCTTGATTGAAATTAATGAAATTCTTCTTACACATAATACTTCAAGTGGTGATCTTGGTCTTCCGATTCCATAATATAACTTAAAGATTGGCGATGTAGGTCATTTTGATATTGAAGAAGCTATAGTTTTCGATAGAATGTATGAAAATGCAAATAATAAGCAACGTAGTGTGATTGATATTGTTTTGCGCGAAGCTCAATTCCAAGATACTGGAAGTAATGTTTTTTTCTTGACAGCTCATGCAGGTTGTGGCAAAACTTTTGTTGGCAAAACGATCTCGGAATCAACCTATTTCTAACGAATATCCTGCCGCTCGGACTTTTTGGTAGTTAAACTACAATTTTTAATATGAATTTCTTTGATATTTAAATAATTTAACGATACGTTAAAATAACACCATATACAATATTTACATAACATTTCTTAAAACGATCATAGTATCAAGTATCAACAAAATAATATCTGTTAGTTTAGACGGTTTCAATAATTCCTTTTTTTTTTAATTTTTCGGATTTGGCTATGAATGAAGTTTCTTCGGAAGATGATGGTGATTCAATAATTGTTGGTTGGACCGCGCAAGAATCTTTTGTTGCATTACTCGTAATATTTTCTACAGGTATACGTACTGATGTTTGTACATCGTACTGATTGCACGATGAAGAATTTGTTGGTAGCATAGAAACCGGGCTTGCATTTTGTGATCTTCGAAAGTCTTCTAGAGGAATTTCTTCGGATCTTGGTCTGAATAATCTGGGACTGCTCTCCCGCGATCTTGATGAGCATGATCGATTTTTTGAACCGTCGCGAGAGCTTGAACTGCCATTTCGTTTTGAGCGACTTGAGGTACTGTTGTTTGATGATCTGGTTTGTTGAGGTATGAAATCAGGTCTAATGTGAAAACGTTATAAAATTAGTAGGTTAATTATATAAATTTTTTTTTGCTTTTACCGGTCAACTGATTTGTTAACAATTACTTGCATTCTCGTCACACTGCCTGGTGGGACGCTATCCCGCCGAAGTGCGGCAGCAAATCCTGGAACACGATTCGCAGTTGAAAAAAGTGGACGATGTTCACGAATACCCTTTGGACGAATACCAAATGAAGTATAAATAAAAGTTTGATTTGGTTCATTACTTTGTCCTGGTATTTCTAGCAATTGAGCTATTTGGTACATTTTTTTCTGGCGGGCTTTACTCCGACCCTTTAATTTAAAAAATACAGACTATTTTCAACACACTATGTATGAAAAATGTGTTGATTCTTACTTTTGTTAGTCGTTGTTTGGCTGCCATACACCGAATATGATCATCAAAAATAAATTTTGCAGAGAGTATAGGCGATCGATTTGTCGTCGCACCACCACGATGTACTGTAAGATGTAAACAACGTGAATCTTCTTTATCTCCTGCAACTTCCACATCCTGTAAAAAGCCAACTAATTTTGCTATACCCCAACCTAATCTTTTTGCATCTGGTTCAACCAATATCAATTGAAGTATATCAATTACAAGAAAACGTCGATATTTGGTACCATCTTTCATAACAATTGTACATGCAATTAAGTCACTATTGTCTAAAATTTTTCAAAATAAAAAGAAACAAAATCAAAAATTATAGATATTTAATTTACTCAAATCTAAAACATTATCAACATGAACGCATGTTGATAAATTTGTCAAAGGTAGTGATGTTTCTTCTTCTCCATTCAAATGGTGACATATTCTGCGAAGCAAAAAGAAAACACGAATGGCCCTTCTGGCTTTTTCAACCTCACCACAAGGAAGTCTTCGGGTAAATCCGATACCGGTCAATGGTGTACCAGTTGGAGGTAATAATATAGTAGAGTCCATACACAAAAATTCAACATTCAATATTGATTTTGTCATTTCATTATACCTTTAAATTGTATGAATATTTTATAATTAAAAGTGGCACACACAAGTATGAAATACTTACTCGTCTTCAAACAAATCAAGAAATATATCTTCCGATTTATAAAAATTTCTTAGCACTGTCATACTCTGACACCGTGCATTATGTATTCCATTTCGGTGAGTCTCTAATATAGCATTATCACTTAATCGATCACATACAAGCTGACTAAACAGTTTTAGTGTTAGCTCTAAAGTAATCAAACGAATCCTACACGCTGTAATA